>JAOWBL010069539.1:0-19712 GCA_028564865.1 Zenarchopterus dispar
TATATATATATATATATATATATATATATATATATGTGTGTGTGTGTGTATATATATATATATATATATATATATATGTGTATATATTATATATATATATGTGTGTGTATGTATGTATGAGAGAGAGAGAAATTGTTGCAAAATGCAACTAAAAGTCACGGACTGGAGCTCATATGATACAATAGTGTTACTTTCAGTAACTCAGCCAAACATTCTGACTAAACAACAGTTTCTCATAGTGACTTGTGCTTTGTGATGAAGTGACCCACTAAAGTCCACTCTTTTATTTTTATAGGAATCTAATTATTGGAGGTGTGTCTCTCAGCTTCAAGCTTCCATGATGCTTTAAGTTTGGACACAAAATTATTCTCTTTAACCTTTGAGGCCTACTACTCAGCCTGAGAGCTCGTGCCAACACACATCGAGCTGACAGAGAAATAACTGGATAATTCTTGTCTGAAGTGGGTCTGGGACATAACGGTTTTCTGCAAATCCAAGTTTGTCACTCAGTGAGATGTTTTGGACCTGGGTGAAAACACACAGTGTTTCTTTTCAGCTGGCAATTATCTACAACATCCATTTATTTATTTATTTTTTTAATGTACAGGAAACATGATTATTGTCATCATATGTTCTTCTTAACAAGAAACAAAGCTAGTCATAAAATTTCCAAAACAACAGTAACTACTCCTTCTGTTGTGAAATTGTCTGACACCAACTTCATTCACACATATTCTGTACCTTGTCTCGTGGTTTCTGTGTTGACAGTTTTGTGGAGGATGATGGCGAACTGTAGTGAGAAAATATTCCCATCAGCCTGACAATGTGAGAACAGAGACTGTGTTCTTAAACAGACACTGTCAAGAAAAGCGCCCACATGGCCAAATATGGACACTCGTTCACCCTCAGCCTCCCTGTTGGAAAGAAGAGGGAAGAATTCACCCAAGTGTCTACAAGTGACTGTGAACACTAAATAGTCTTCATTTTTCTCTCTTTTTCTGCAGGTAAGAAACAGTTCTTGTAATGAAACATCAAAACCCTTTCTCATCTGCCCCGTAAGTAAAAGTGCTACAGTTCTGGGTTTATCCATTTCTCCTTCCACTTTCCTGACATCTTTTGTCTGGGTGTGTTTTTATTTGGCATTTGTGTGTGTGTGTGTGTGTGTGTGTGTGTGTGTGTGTGTGTGTGTGTGTGTGTGTGTGTGTGTGTGTGTGTGTGTGTCGAGATATCCCCAGGGTACCTGTTGTTGTGACAGGCTCTTGACTCGAGCAGAGTTGGAAGATAATGCACAAATTGTAATCTGGGATCCCATTCCTCAGCCTGTGTCATGCTAATAATGCCGCGCGTCAGTCAAAGCTCATCGCTGATTACAGACACAAGCGATGCTATCTTCCACGGTGCAGGAGCCACAAAAGGAACCACTTACCGCTGGCAGTTTAGCTTCAGGAGGAGGAGGAGGAATATTGGCCGAGTGATAATAAAGACTTAACCTACACTGACTTTCTCCTTTGCATAAACTTTAAGCTAGTGCTAAGAAGTAACTTCCATTGGGGAGGTTTTTCTAAAGTTGCAGACCTGGCAGATTAGATACACTGGCTGTGGGGTTTTATGGAGGGGCCATGGGCTGAAGCCAAAAAATGTAACTGAATACAAGGATAAGTAATCACACACAAGAAAAGGAAACTCTTTCATGTTCACTTTGTCTTTTAAAAATGTGAGGAAGCTTAATTTCAGGTGTACAGAACTGAAGGAATCCTTGTTGTAGCTGTTATCCCACTCTTACCCACGACATTTTTATGACGTAGAAATATAACTCTTCTGTTGAACCTCTTTTGTGTCAGAAAAAAAGTGTCTGTTAAATCTCCAACCTGAAAAATAACACAGAAATGAAAGGAAGTCTTTTGAGTTTTGTGTGTGTGTGTGTATACATATGTGGGTTGCATGCACGCGCACACACACACTTTTCCATAAACCCATAACTCGTGCTTACATAACCAATCTGTCTTTCCTCGACCTCTCCAACAACCTGGGAGCAACAGGGAGCAAAGGAGGGAGGATGACGAAGGCCTGTTGAAGATAACAGCGTTAACTCAAACATTGTCGGGAAGTTGTAGACATACTTATCTCGCAGAATGAACAGTGTCAACAATAGATTTTGTTATCAGCAACACTTTTAAAAATCTGACAAAGAAAAAGAAATGCAAACAAAATTTTGTGTCAAGGAAAGTGAGAACAAGAGAGTTTAACTAAAAATAGGGCCACAACTATACTTATACATGTGGTATTATAATATCACCAAAGGATAGATAATTTACTTGCATGCCATAAAAAGTATTGGAACACCTTGGAGGTAACTGTTTTACTGCATTTTTTTTTTCACAAAATGTGATTTGTTTATTCTCTTTAACTTCTCGCGTGTGTGTTGATACTTCCATCAATGTTCACACAGCTGTAGGGAGGATGATGGAAGAAAAGGTAAGTCAAGTCACTGACTTGTTACCTGAAGAAAAACTCATTGGAGTCAGTAGTTTGCACACCTGGAGTTAAAATAAGTAAAATAAAAGAAGTTTAAGGTAAAACTGCATAATATGACCTCAAATCGGTATCACAATTATTTAAACATTTGACCCTGATTATGATTAATCAGTGATCATTTCAGTCTTGTTTTATTTTTTGCCCTCACAGAACACTGTCAGTATTTTTATTTTATTTTTTTTTTTAAATATATAGAAAGTTAGTGAACTTAAAAACAGAAGAAACTGATTGTCCCTTCTTATTCAGACAGTATTATGGTGCATTGGATGTATGGTGCTCTACAGAGTAACTGGGGATTTTGGACTCAGCCTCTCTCTCAGTTTGAGCCTTACATTCTTCATATTTGTTAATAACTTTGTGCTGCAAGTGTTGAAACAGATTGGCGTTGTTAAACTTTGGTCTCTGAAACTGTGTTTCTGCAGTGTTTACATTGCATTTCTCCTTGTTCAATATTGCCTTCAGAAAAGCCAGAATATGTCCAAATGACGGATCCTGCATTTTTCTGTTGTACAAGCTGTTGAAGTTGCTCACTTGTCTCTGTGTTTGAGCTCTGCTTCAAGTTGCTTCCATGTTACAGACTAAATGATCAAAAGAGCATTTTGTGTTGTGAGCCGTGCCTCACAGAAAGGACATCTCTGAAGAGTTGTTCATCTGTATCAGGCTGGAGAGGTACACAGTCATCTCAAAATGTTTAGGCATCCATCAGTCCACAGTTGTTGTTTTCACATATGTTGGTGCTCACCCATGGTACAGCCTCAGTGCACCGCAAGTCATGTATCAACACTCAGCACTGTCATTGGTCAAAATCAGTCTTGGAGAGGTGTTATCTTTCCATGACAACAGGCTGGTTGTCATGGAAATGGGTCATGCACATTTTGGCCCAGAGTTGGCCTTCTTTTTTTCTGTATGGTTTGTGTGTGCCACCTCCAGAGAACCTATAGTTTGTAAGTGAAGATGGACTGGAGCCGGAAGTCATTTGTCCACCACTGACATCGTTACCTTCTTTTCCACTCTTGTTTATGTGCTGCTTCCAAACCCACAATGCACAATCAAAATGTCTACAGAAGCACTTTTTAGCTCAAAGATGTGGAGTAAACCCCATAGCTGGGTTGAATCGAGCTTTCTCACCACAACCAAACCACATCAGAGTTTACTGATAGCCATACCACCACCTACCTGAAGAGGTGGTTTGTAAACACACTGGAGCATAGTTTCTATGGTCACATTGAGTGAACCACATTCATACCCAGAGTTCCACTGGGCCAGTCTAGATAGTGCCATCATCCACTTTAGTACTGTGGACACTGTTCAAAGAAGTTGACGCCCATCCTGATGAAATCAAAAGGTGAGGCAAAGAAGAACCCACAAGCACCAGCTGAAGGTTTAAAGACTTCATTGAAACTGGGAAACATCTCTGGACATGAGACTACAGTGTTTTAGTCATTGAACAGGCAGGATGTCCATCAAGAAGGAAGCTGCTGCTCTCCAAAACAAACTGCTGCACATCTGAAATTTGGCAAAGAGCATCGTGATAATCCATGCTTAATCCAAAATAATCCAAAATATTTTGTGATTTGCACAAAATTACCAACTTCAAAATATCATTGCAACAATGACGTATGGTGGCAGGAGCATGATGATTGGGGATTGCCTTGCTACCAGGATCTCTGAAATCACTGCTGCCAAAGATGGTTCTATCATCTATTAACTCCAAGGGCTGACTTACTTGTTACTCCAGTATTATGAATACTGTTTATTTTCTGTAAAGGCTAAAAAAATATAATTGTGTGCAAATTACTTAAGCATATAGTGCTTGTTTAATAATTTGGACTTAGAGGATGATCAGATCACTTTTTTTTCCACATAGTTCACATATCTTTTTCTGCTACATTAAAATATTTTCTCAACATAATGATTTTGATTAAGATAACCAGCATGTTGTACTGTTGTATCATAGTCAAATGGTAAATCTTTGTATTGCAGTTGTGCTAAAACCCAAGCAAATTTGATTATAATTTTTTAAACCTATTTTCAACATCTCTTTAATCAAATAAAGATACCAAGTGCAGGAGTAGCATCAGTCTGCTTATGCTGTCGGTAATTTTAACATTTAACTTTTCACCTCTCATCTCACCTCATCTCAGACATTCCTTCATGACCAAATCCTTCCTTTGCATTGCCAGCGACAGCTGACGTCATGCCTGTTTTCCCCATTAGTTTGCTTTTCTTGAGAAGAAACAGCTGTGTCATCCAGAGACCATGTTGAGTGTGTATGTTGGTTCCCCAACTAAACAGAACATTTGAACCTGATTCCTTACAGGACCAGCCAACCCGCCCATTGGGGTTTAGGCGCAGTGCGTGTTATGCAGTCTCACATTTAAACTAATTTCCCTTCCAAACCTTCATCCAGTTTGGCCAGACCACACATCCTTAATCGCTGATAGTTCTGCTGGCTCACTCATAGTCTCTCCTACACTCGACCGAACAGCCATGACCTCAGATAGAGATCGCATTCAGCCTCGCTTGGCTGCTAACTGCCCTCAATTGCATTTAGGGTTTACAACCAAGCAGGGTTTGAGGTACCCCGCAGCATTTATAAACAGTTATGATTGAATTTAAATCATAACTTCAATTTAATTATCCAAAATTAGTATTTCTCTGGAAGGAAAACTGAAATGTGGCTGTCAAGCAGAGTGAATTTGCACTGCGTTTACTGAACTACCTCTCTTTATGGGGTTTGGTATCAACCCGCCTGCCAGTAAAAATGTAAAGTAGATGGGTTGAGCAGGAGGATACAAAGAGCTGCAACAGCAATGGTGCAGTAAAACATCATGTGGGCAGCTGGTAAAGTATAGACTCTGCCTCTTCTGAGAATGTTGAACCCAGGTCTGTTTTTGGCTGTTTTGTGCGGAACTCATAAGTAACCAACAAAGTCGGATTGGTTTATTGGGATCGTCTTGTCAGAATCTGCAGCTGTGATGTTCAGTTGTACCTCATGCAAAGGCTCACACAACAAATGCCAAGGATATTGGAAAACAAACTGACTAAATGAATAACTGATTTCCAAAAGTGGTGTGGTCAAAACTATTCTGTTGAAGACTCATCTAGGGCTGTTGCTATTTGTGCTATTCACTGTTATCAAACAAGAAGCAAGGTGTGGAAGGGGGCTGGTGTACTTCATGTTGCAGAGAGAGGTGATAATGAGCCTTGTCCTGGTTTTCCACTTCCATGCTATCAGTACCATCTGCTGCTCTGATTGTGCTTCATACACAGTACCAGCGGCGGACGGGCTGGTAGCCCTTCCCCTCTCTTTTGAGTTGTCTCTGTGAAGCATGAAGCATGTGTTCTTCATCACCATCTCTCTTTGTAGCTATTGTTGCCTTCTCAGTTTTCTTTCCATAATTCTCTGTGACTCTAAATCCTCTGTCACTCCAGAAACCATGCATATGCTCCAGAGGGGTTTCGGGTGGATGTTCTCTGATCAGCTGATGACCCGTGCAAAGGGTTAGTAGTGCATCGATTATCACTGTGGCTCATGATGGGCTCCCAGTTCCAGTTCATCAAGACACATGATGGCTTTGCCTTTGCATCTGCATATCTGTGGGGCCGTCCATACAAAAATAACACCAAGTTGTAAATGGCTGGCAGCACACTGCCATTTGCTGGCGCAGAAGCCCCTTTGCCCTTCAGAACTAGAAAACACAACCTCGAGAGTCAGTGAAGCATCCCTAATTTAGGCCATTTTAAAATTAATCCTGAGTCATTGACATTACTGTGGGAGATATGTGAGAAAATGGGCCAGGTTGTTGTAACCCAGAGATTCCAGGTTTAACTTGAGTGTCAACACAATGAGCTGTGTAGCTTGCCTTTAATTGAACCCTGTTGGAGTGTTGCACAGCTGGAGGGGGCTCTATTTGCTGGATACAAATACTCTGCTACTTTGTATAAACCCCCTTCAGAGCGTCTCACACACCGGGGTGCATTCCTATCTTACCCAGGGCAGGGATTTGGTGTAGAATCCCTCACCCTATCTAAAGCCCTTGAGTTTGTGATTGTGTGTATCTTGGTTGCTGTTTGCTTTATGAGGATGACAAAACCAGTTCCCAGGTTAGACTGTTGTAGCTGTAATATAGGTTTGTTTTTATTTTTTTTAAATAAACCCTAGTGAAATTAAGGATGAGCACCCAGCACTCTTACAGATGGGTAAAGTCAACTGATCTCTTTGCCGTCAGGCGCATTTTCTCTATGCGATTGTTAGGTTTGTGTTTCTGTAAAGTTAAAGTAAGCTTTGCCCACTCTGAGTATCAGGCTTAGCACCCTCAGTAAAAGCTGTACACTTGCATGTTGTGTTACCATCATTGCTGACTGAAAGTGGAACCTTTTATTGTCTGTAAATGCATAAAGCATGTCATGCACAGCAAAACACAGTATATAAAGACTTTTCCATTGAGCTTAAAATGTTAGTGGGCTTTTTACATAAAAAACATGACTAAATATTTCAGTCTTGACGGAAATGCTGTACACTGAAGTGGTTTGTTGCTGCAACAACTAAATGTTGATAAAGCGTGCAAATACAAAAGGGTCATAACGACACCTATATGTGCAGGGATAGGATGGAGCTCTAGTCAGTGGAGGGCTCTAATGAGAACAGAATGATTGCATGCTAAACAACATGATTAGGTACAATGTGTCCATCAGTGATATATTTCACAGGTCTGCAAGCGAGTTTCCAGCTGTATCTCTGATGTACATTTCACCTCTTTCCATGTGTTTACCTCCTCACCCCTCCCCCTCCACTCCCTGCTTTTGCGATCTAGGCTTCCTCTTTTAATCCTCCTGGTTTGAATCCTAAAACTCTCCCCTCTCGCCCCTTGTTCTTGCCTTCGGTTTCACACTTTACTAAAAGTTTTCTAAATGTTTATTTTGAACGTAAGAGCTCATAATTTCTGCTTTCTTTTGTTTCTTTTGCTACAAAAATGGCAGTTCCACCCCAGCTTTTCTTTTCCTCCTTTTTATTAGCAGTGGTGACCTTCTTTAACCAGAAGACTCAATAAGGGGTGGGGAAAAAAACAAAAAACAAGACAAAACTTTGCTTGTCAGTAAATAGGCTTTTTTAGTCAGTAAATAGGCTTTTATTTTACTGTGAGAAATCAAATTCAATTAGTGGAGTACATGGCAGAAGAAAGAAATCAAAGCAGAATGGTTCTAATTCAGATACTTCTTATCAGTTCTGACCTCTGTGAGGTTGTGTGTGGATCTTGTTCCTCAAGGGCCTCTTTTTGGGAGGGGAAGTTGGGGCTGGGGTTCCTTTTTTTCCACTGTCTGATCAGACTTCAAAGGCAGTAGCGGTCATCCTTTCTTTCGCTACCAGGAGCTTTGTGCTAATCTTCGAGGGCACACCTGACAACCCTCTTCTCTCTGAATCCCCACATGCTCCCCACTTTTTTATGTCCTCCAGGGGGAGCTAAATGCTGCGTAATCTGGACATGAAGGACCCTTAATCCCCAGGTCAGGTCTTGTAGCTTTTCACTGCTACCTGAAGCCTGGATAAATTCTTGAGTTTAATTTGTTAATCAGTCGGGTTAAATGGAAAGCCTGGCAGGGATCCGAGGATGATTCAGACTAGATGTTAGTTGTTGGGGGAGTTACTCCCTCTGACCTTTGCTTCAGGGGATAAATGGCACACACAGTCATGAATTACTGAAACAGAAAGACATTTGGCAAAAATAGCCTAACAGCCCTGTCTCTATCTTTAGTTGTGTGATCCCTCTATTGGCTGTTTTTATGGATAGCCTTTGAAAAAATTTGGTATATTAGAGAAATATTTAACTAAAGAACTGTTCACAAAAGCTCTAACGTATTTCTCAAAGTTCAAGATTTATTCACAATCCAGGGCTGAACCTAGTGTCTTAAAAATATAACCCCCCTGAGTAGTTTCGTACTGGTCTTTCACTTGAGATCAGAATTTCCAAGCTGCAAAAGAAGCAGCTTCGAATACAATTGTGAGCCATGTCAAAAACCTTTGTTACAAGAAGAGAAGAATGGGGGGAAAAAAACAAAAACAACATAAGTGAAAGTCTCAGCAAACTTTTTAGGTCTATCTAACAGTAATAGACTATAGACAGTAACATTTAGTTTTTCCTCTGGATATTTTTTTGCAAAGTTAGGATTCTGAATACCTGAAGTTTTATCAGCCAAAAAGAAGCCTAAAGATAACTCAGGTTATAGCAGACAAATCAGGAGACAACACCTGGGAGAAAAAGTTCTTCTTTTTGTTACAATACCATGCCAACAGGAAAATACATCTCTACAAACTTGATTTCCAGAACTCCGGCTCTCCATAGCATTGGAGAGCATTTGCCAAGGGCCTCGGGAATGGAGAAACAAGAAGTGCTCGACTTCAGAGTTCAGTTCTGGTGTGAACTGTGCTCTTTGCCCAAGGCGCTCCTTCCCTGGGAATCTGTTACAGATAAAGATCGATGTGAGGGTTGGAACCATGCCCCCCCACCCCAACTCTGCTCCCGCCCCATGCCGGGGTCTCCTCCTCCTCATCTATTTCTTCTCCTCCCTTTTTCTAAATCTCTATTCGTCTTCTTGGCCAGCAGTAATTACAGCAACTCCTCAGTCTCGCTGCCAAAATGAACTGTTTACATTTGGCCACTTGCCTCTGGCTGGTGTGGCAAGCACCTTGACCAGGAGTTGCAGTCACCAAATTACGACCCAGTGCCCACTAGGCCCAGCACATCCAGAATACCACACAGCCACTTGTACTCCGCCCTGAACTTCACAGAGCTCCATCATTCATTATCGCCATCCAAACCCCCCTGTTTCCTCCACTTCTGGTGGTAGCGCACTACAGTTTGCATTTCCAGCCACAGCTGGGGGAAAACCATTTAATGTGTTGAACCATTTAGACAAAAGAGACAGATGTCAGAGCTAGCAGTTGTTCTGCTCGCTGTTTTCCTCTGATTTTTGTGCCGGAGGGTTGAAGCAGAATGAAAGAGCGTACTCCCTTGTGCCGCGCACAGACAGTGTTTGTTTACTCACAGGCAGCCCAGTTTGGAGCTATGGAGGCTGTGCAGGATCTCGCCAGTCGAGCTAATGTGTTGTACTGGGGGCAAGTCGAGGCTGTGGCCCCCTGACATTCTCCAGCCCCTGGACCCAGGTGCTTCCTGTCTGCTTGTTGAAAAAGTGCGAATGGGCCTGTGATGGGTCTAGTCAACCGAGAGCCTTGTACCGTTGCTGCTCCAGCAGTGTCCTGTGGGACCAGCAAACCAGGGCTTTAAACATACAGCTGTTTTTGTCCCTCTCTTTATTTTATTATTATTTTTTTATTTTTTGGTCTTCCTGCTCCCAGCCTTTCTGCTGTTCTCGTTATCTCTTACAGTGAAAAAGATACTTTTTTTTCGCCAACATCTGGTTTGGAAGTTAGATTGTAAGCAGTGAACTTTGCATGTCTCATTTTTTATATGTTATCTTTCACCGACGAAACACATTTTACACTTAAATACTAATTTAGCCTGAAAGTATATTGTTTAGCCTTCATTCAGTTTTTGCATTATCCTCTAAAGTAGCCCTAGAGCCATTCTACAGTATCAGTATCAAGACAAAGGAATACTTTGGAGATATTTTCACCAATGAGGGGGGATTTACAAGTTCTAGTGGCAGCTGTGGCAGTTCAATAAAGTATTTATACGCTCCCTTAAATATGCATTTTATATGTAACTTGAGCTGTTGGTCGACCTGCTGGGGCTGCACCCTCCTTCCAGACGGGGTTTTAAATCTGGATCGAGTCTCTTTTCTGTGAGGATCATTCCTTACTCCCATCCAGCTGTCTTTGCCCCAGTTTGGAAAACACTGGAGGGAAGGAGTGACCCCTGGTGGCCATCACATGCACTTCAACTTTAGAGCCTTTTCACTCTTCAACCAAATACGAAAAGCCTCTCTTACAGGAAACATCACTTTTCATTTTCAAGAATCTTCACCCTGATTATTCTTCAACGTAGCTACATTCACTGTCTCGCTTTTACTAGCTGATTCATGTTTCCCACCTGTCAAGCTCATGTTTTATGCCTGACACAAAAACATTTAACTAACAAGCTCTGATTTATGACTCCTCTGAAAGGTGTAATTTGAGGTTTCTGGTGCATGCTTGGGGGCAAAAAAAAAAAAAAAAACTGGATGTCTCTTCATGATCTTACATACTCTCCTCGCCCCATCTGACATTAAGAGGATCAGGCTTTTCAACCTGCGGTGAAGTGAACAGGTGACAGAATACATTAACAGCAACTCCTCGCCTTCTCTTGTTCCACCAGCCCTCCTAGTCTGTAAGAGAGGTCTTGGTGAATGCTGGTAATAATGGACAGCCCAGACTGATGCATGAGCCTACATTAGTCGCTCGTAAATAGACGTTCACTGGCAGACTCTTCCACCCATATATCAGGTATTTCAGTGACTCCCTACACCCCTCAGGGTATCGTCAAGGCGACGGGTGCAGTGAAGGTGGTGTTTATCCCCATTAGATGCCAGGAGTCTGTTGATAAGGCTGATACTGGCTGGAAGGAAGTAGCAGGGACATGACTGTGGATTAATGCTCACAGTTTGACAGACATAAAGCTGTTCATTGGAAAAGATAATCACTGTGAAAAGTGAATTAAAGTGAATCACTGTAATTTACCACAACCTTGTGTTCATGGCAATGACAGCAGTACTAATAAAAGTAAACTAATCATTAAAACACACAAAACATGATGGCTCCCTAATACTTCTCAAATTAAAATTGAAACATAGCAAGTTTGTTGCATTTAGTTTTCAACTCCTTCAAAATCTAGGTTTTATTTTTTTTATTTATTTATTTTTTGTTATAGCAAAAAAAAAAAAAAAAAAACTGGAATGGCTCTTGCATGTCAGATGTACCTACAGAGTTCTCCCTCACCTTGGTGTGAGGAGCGGTCTGAACTGCAACTGGCCAAAGTCACGTTGCTGTCGCTGCCTCTTGTCCATGAAACGGCGGCTGGGGAATAATTGTGGTTGCACAGGAATAGATATCCATGCCGCACTTCTATGTCCCAGTGCCTTCAACAGCTTTTATTGACGCATGTGTGACAAACTGCAGAAAACATTGGCATTAAGGACTTTAATTGTGCACCTGAATCCATTGAGAGATTTTTATCTGGTTTCTTACTGGGTCTTGATGAGCAGACAGGCAGGGAGAGACACTCTTGTGTCCAGCTGTGGAAACAGAGGATAGTGAGTGAGCCAGCAAGGAAGTGAAGGGGCTTTGGTGTGCAGGATCTGTGCAGTGCTGCAGAGATGGAAGTTTTCATTTCCTCAGGATAGCTGTGGCTGTTTGAACAGGTGGGCTATCCCCCATGTGGCTGTAAGGGCTCCAGTCCCTCTTATGTTGTCCAGTGTGCTGCTGACTTGTGAGCATTGCATTCTTTAGTCTTCGAGAGCAGCAGCGGCAGCTTCACAAAGATCGTCTCTCTGTGCAGGAAAGTCCAAGCGGATTCTGCTTTAATGCTTTTCCAGTTGCCCTTCCTGTCATTGCTATTATTACTGCACTAAGCAGCTGGGCTAAGAGACTTGGAAATGCTGGTTAACTGGGAGAAAGTGAGTATCTTGAAGACACTGATTATAGAGGGGGAGATGGTGGGAGAGCAGTACGTTATGGTACATGTTTTGTATGTTTTTCCTCAGGGGCATGGATGCACCCAGACATGTTAGTCATGCTAGACTGGAGCCATGGCTCCAGCTTGCTAAGCTCCTTTCCCTCTTTTCCTCTTTTCCCTTTCCTCCTACTGCCTACATAACCATCTGGGTTCCTAAAACATCCCAAAATAGACACACACACGCATGTTGGAGAGGTGCTTGATACAAGGGCAGAAAGAGGGAGGGAGGCGTGATGAAATGCCAGCAGGAGCAGGGATGGACGGTGTGAGGCCCACACTGAGATTGATGAGCAGCTGTAGAATCTAGCAAGTAAACTCTAGTGTGGCTCCTCCTCCCCCGCAGGATCGCGATATGGGATCAGCCACTTGTTGAACCCATTTCCACAAATTCTCAGTTTGCTAAAAGCCACACTCCCCTCCCTCTCAGTCTCACTTGAAGCTTGTCTACCTGTTCATATTTTTCTTCTCTTTTCCAGCCCAAGTTCAGTTCTCTCTGCTTTACTGGACACCTGTGAAAGTCATTACATCTTTATAACATGAGAGCTAAAGTAAAGGTTTTGAACATATGTTCCCGTGTTTCCCTGTGTTTGTGTTTGCTCTCGGACTTTTAAATTCCACCAGTAGGTGGCGATGTGACTCTTCAGAAGATCAGTCAGAACATGACGAGCCTTTCCTCCTTACCCCTGTTTGATCTCTCACCTCTTCAGCAAAAACAATGTCCCATTATTGCTCTGTGGTTTACAAGAAGGAGATTCCCTTGGAGGCTTCAGGAATTTCATATTTACTTGTAGTGACGTGTAGAAATCAACTTCACATTGTGTGGAGAGGATAAGATGGTTTGAGAGGCCAGTTGTGTTTGTGGACTACCTGTCACACTGGAATAGTTATGCCATATTCTTACACAATGACGCATGTTGGCATATTATCAATTTCACTGTAGCAGAAAAAGCTCTTTGTGTCTCTGCAAAGTTCACCAAGTTAACAGTGTAGTTGATGAAAAAAGGTCTGTCAAACTTTGAAAGTTGAATTTTCTAAAATGAAAGTAAGAAGGGAGCAAAACTGGGGTATCCGGTTGCTGCAGAAGAGCACTGACATGACAAAAGTCAGGAGACTGATGGATGTAGTGCTAAGGTGGTGGTTCTTCTGTCCCTCTTAAATTACGTGACCTCTCTGTCAAGTATGAGCAGGTTGGATCGGGTGATGGCAGCTCTGGGAGGGTTGTTTAGTCTGGACTGCAGGACAGCTGAACTCTGAGTGGCCTCAGACTTTCACTTATTAGGAATGTTATTCATGCAGGCTGTTTATTTCCCCATCGGCTGCGGGATATACAGTGAGGGAGTGTTATGCTTGTTATTTCTTGTTTGTCATTAGGAGAGGATTCTACAATCAAATCTCAGTGTTGCGTATATTAGCGGAGGGCAGCAGAGTTGGGCAGATTTGTGATGTAATCGCGAGTTAATCTCTGCCCTGCTGCTTGCTGGACAGCCACACACGGGCATGCATGGTAACCTTTGTGTGCCCACACTCCTGAGATACAAACACACACTCTCTCATTCCATATATCTGCTGCTCTGTCATTCTTTAGCCCCCTTAACACCCGTCTGAAGCACTAATCCTATTACCAAAGTGAGCATGTGGAGAGACAGAGTGAAAGCTTTGCGCTTACCTGTAACCTCATACTCATTACGCAGCAGCAGAACCATTAGAACCAACTGGATGGAGAAAATCACATTCTCGATCCAGCTGAGGTTGCATAACGTGAGTGCATGTAGCTGAGTTGAATGAACAAGCACCAGCGCTGGAACTCAAAGCCCTCCATGCAGACAGGGTTGGACTGATTGGCCAATGAGCGCTGAAACTGACAATAATTCCCTCATTAATGAAGAGGTTGTCACAGATTATTACACAGACAAAAGGTTGATTGGGCCTCTGAGTTTTCGTTGGGCTTATGGGATTTTAATTTATTGAGTACTTTAATTGGAGACCTCAGTTATTCACGTAGTAATCGTACAATGTTAATATGTTTGTGTTTTGTAACATAGTCTGTGATACTGACAAAGACATGAATTCAAAAAGCATTCCCTAACAACTGGACATCATCTCTTGAAGAAAGACTGACACTTTTTGGATGGATGTTACCATGGTGACAGAAACAGGTTGGGTTTCCTTGGCGACTGAGGTCTTGCTCAGTGTGCACATCAGCTTCATTGTTATCATCTTCTCAGATGCTGCCTTCCTCACAGTTTCTTCATCTCTGATCTCCATCTCTCCACTTGTCTCACTCTCACTCACTCACTCACTCACTCACTCACTCACTCACTAGGGACTTTGGCAGTTCATCCGCAAAAAATCAATCTTTTTTATTTATTTATTTTCTGGCCTGGTGCTTGGAAGCAGTGTGAGTGATGTTGTGTTGGTTGAGAGCTCTAGATAAGCTAGTATAGTGAGTGAGGAGGGATTACTTTAGACCAGCACACTGTGACATAGATAGATTGGCCTGAAAAAAACTTTAAAAAAAACGATGAAGTTAGGTAGAAAGGAAAGCTGAAAGTTTTCTGGCCCATTGTGTATTTAGTGAACACGGTGGTTTGTGCCAACACCACAGTAAACGATAAACTCTGGCAGAAAACAAAATCTGTTGTATGTTTAAGAAATCATCCTTTTAGTTGTCATGGAACTATGCACTAAATCTGAATTCATATCAGTTGTAACATAAGTATACTCAGCATGCTGGTGGTGGTAGTCTGGTTTGTGGTCAGGAGCCTTTTACCTCGCTCACCTATCCATACACCCCCTCAGCATCCCTGTAGGTTGTATTTGTCATGACCTGACTGACAGGTACAAAGTAACCAGTGTGTGCTCTGCGGTTCTAGACCCAATCCCGTCACTCGGTTGTCTCAGGATAACGCTAGGACGCCCCACCTGCCTGACCTGCTTCTTTGTGTCCTTATTGAATTACAGCAGAGCTGGCTCCGTGCAATCTTGAAGTAATTGAAAACATGTGATTAAAAAAAGGCAGTGATGTGCTCCAGTGAACGTGACTCCATCCGACAGAAGCGCCGGTCAAGTGAAGCCTGTGAAAGATGATATCGACATGTGGCATCCTCATTATGAGGACTTAAATGTCGCTTTGTAGGTGTTAAGTGCAGGGCCAGGGTCTTTGAAGTGAATGAAAGGGATTGTGCTGAGCTCAGAATGAAGTTGTGTTCCAGGAGTCTGGTCCAGACGGAGCGTGACCTTTTTAAGATGCCTCCTCTCTCCCGCCTTGTTAAGGTGTCTGTTAGGGTTCACCAAGACTGGTGCGCCTTCACTCGCTACTGAATTGAGTGAAAGAAGTTGACAAATTCTGCTCATTTTCTGTTTACTCACTATACTAAAGATTTTATGGGGAGGGTAACATGTTTCTCTTGTTTTCACTTCCAAAGTCCAAACAAAATTAAAGTATCAAGTAAATTAAAGGTTGACCAAGTAATATTTCAACCTGAAATAAAAGAAAGAAAAAAAACGTATCTATCTTACAACTGGCAATAGGTTCCATTCCACTCCACATGAAACTAAATCCTACATACAATTCCTAAAACAATTAAATGAAATAAATAAGATTTTAAAAAAGAACACACTTTGACATAGTGTATAATAAAGTGTTAATACTGCAGGAACTACAACCAGTCCCTCATCTCGAGTTATCTCAAAGGAGCTAATGGTTATGCCTTACTAGCTGAGGAACTACACGTTTCAATCTGTTTCATAGTTGAGAGACCAGAGGTGGTACCTTCACGTCCACCAGCCTCAAGCTACAGAATCCTCACAGTGTAGGTACATGGATTGAAGTGCACGCTTTGGGTAGCTAATGCCAGAAAATCAACACCACAACATCATTAATCATTCATAACAACTAAAGGAATAGATACTTTTACTCCTTTTGACCTGTCTGAAGTTGGGTCAAAGTATTGGTTGAAAAAGTCCCTGAAGTTTGTAGAGCATTAAGTACATCATTAGCACCAAACCAAATAACTTCTAGACTTTAGAATTCATAATTCTTTGTATACCATGCCAGCAGGACTCATCTTACTTGTTGTATTTGTTCTTGAAATGTAACATTGGGTTGATACGGACTGCAGTAGATGTAATTGACCTGTTTGGTAGCATTATTATGTCCTTCCATGTACCCCAGGCCTATATCCTTTGTCATTTTATAAATACATTGATGTTATGTCAATAAACAATTGTTATATTTATAAAAGTCAACAGAAGATGAAGGTGGCAGATGATCATTCTCTGTCTCTGTCCACACAAAGTTTGCCATCTTGCGTTCTTTCTGGTTTTATGTTCTGATCATGTGACCGACGACGTCATCCAGTGATGCCAGAGACGCGAAAACAAGACAAAAGTGTTTCTCTAACACTTTTACTCTAAACTGGACTTTTGGCATGTCTGAAAAACCACATCATGAAAGCATAAAAAGATTTTTGCAACATTTGACAGCTGTTTCGGATTCCAGATGTCTCCACTCCTGGTTTTTCTTTGCATTATTTAGGTTTTGAGCATTCCGGTGTTAGTGGAAACATCACTTATGTGTGCTCTATCCTCATAACTACTCTTGATTACTTTAATCCTCTCTCTGAACTCAGGCCCGTCACACGCACTGACTGATCTTAGAGGTCAAAGATCAGACTGCCCCCCAGTCCCCTCCAAACTCACTGTTTCCTCATTAAGCTTCTCCAGCCTTCTCTGTTCTGTCTTCTTACCTCCTTCTTTCCTTACATTTCCACCCCCACTCTGCCACGTTTACCCGCTACTCCCCTCTCTCTGTTGCTCTTTTGTCCTTCTGTGTCCAGTTTTCTTGATGCACCTTCTCTTCTGCAAAGAGAAGATGATTCTGTCTTACCCTCTTTCTTAATAGACTTGGTCGCCTCAGCATCACAAACGCACTGTGTTCTGTAAAAGCAGTACTTCACTGCAAATTAGGCTGTAACGAGATGGAAATTATAGGCTCAGGTTCCTTAAAAGCATTCTTATCTCCTCATCCATTTGGAAGGGAGTGAAGTGTAAATGCAGGGAAGTGTGGAGGCTAGGAGGCTGAATTTGTAATTGTTGTTTTCAATCAAATACACTCCCTCTAAAGATGTTTTAGTGAAAACAGTGCTCAAAAATTATGCTTGGGTTAATGATGCTGTAGGCATCAAACAAAAACCTTCAATTTGGGGCTGTTTTTCAATTTCCACATTGACATGAAATAAACAAGCTACCAAAAAAAGTGATATTTTAAAACCTGCACATTGCAGAAGCAATGGTATTTTACTTTTGTCCCGGCAGCCAAGTGTGCCACTGTTTTCTTTAGAGATGGGACCAATACAGTCCAGCACTGGTATGGGGAATCCATACTGATGTCATCACTCATCAAATAAGAAACAAAAAATAAAAAAGTAAGGCTAGATAACATTCACTTTATTCCTTCAATTTTTGTCACTGTTATTTCAAATATATGTTTTAAAAGTTCTACATTTGTTGCTGCTTGTTCAATTCAACATTTGATAGAATACATTTTGACCTCATTCATTTTTCTAGAATGACACTACTATCATCACACATGGTGCTCCTGTCTCCAACTTGCCAACAGTTGACACCTTTAAAATGTCTGCTTACACTCCACAATTAAATTGCACAGTTATTTCAGTACTTCTGTTAACATTACGTTCTTACTATGTTCTTTAAAGCCTCTCTGTCTTCCGGAATCAGTGGATCAGTTGTGAACATTCAAATTAAATCAAGCTTTATTTAGACAGCACCTTTTTAGATAGCACCCCCCTACCCCTGACCGTGATCACTATCAGTGATGTAACACAATTCATGGTTAAAATAAATAATAACATGGAAAACATTACTGAGCACAGAAGAGCCAGTGAGGGAACACTATCACAGGGAGCATTGTACACACTTGAGCTGATAATTAAATTTAGTTAAGGCAAAAGTGATTTGTATTATCATGACACATGGCAGGTGTGCCATAGCAAACATTACAGAGGCTTTTGGGGATGGGGTGTCTAATTTGTTGTAGTCCACTCAAAACTAATTACATAGTCACTGATGGGAAGTTTGTGCAACATTCAAGCTCAGTAATCACAATGCTCCTCTTGTGGTCACTTTAAAAATTCGCAGTATTCAAAATAAACTGTTTATTTCTTTCTACAGGTAGTATTCACACGATACAATGTTAAGATTGCTGTATCCATTTTTCTTTTTTTATCCTGCCTCACAACCTAAAGAAATGACAGTTGGCCTTAAACTTAGCACTTAAACACTGCAGTCATCTAATATGTGGTCTTTTAACGCTCAACCCCAAGGGGATATGGGTAGCATAAAGAGCAAATATGAAGTCACCACTGTAACTTCCAAAGTGGCTGTAACAAAGGAAATGAAACTTGCAGTTGATCTAATTGAAAAGGTCAGCCCTCATCTTTAAACTTCATTGTCTCACCTATCCTGTGGGATATCACAGTGAAAGATTATTTGTCATGGACAGCTTTTCATTTCACACCTCTTTAAAATCCTAGAGCATTTGGTGACACAATAAATTCTGCTAGTGGAAAACCTAGAAATGAAATGGAATTAACTATTTTTCAGTGCTTTGGGATAAAGAAACACTGTGCAATAGCCCAGAGCTTTTCCATCTTGCTTGTGTATTTACTGCTTTATGTAAAGGTTTATTCCCCACATATACAGCACCAAACATTGGTTGAAATGATGTTTTCAGTGTGTCATCTGGCAGCCAGTGGAGCCTGACACTTTTGAAGAAAAGGGCGTCTTTCTTTGAAATTGTTCAGTGGTTCAGCAAAAACAACAGGGAGGCAGTGAATTGGTCTTCGCTGCCCGTCGGGTCTTTGAGGTCGCTGCCTCGGCTGGACTAACGGGACGGGGGTCACGTAGTAAAGAGATTTACGGACTGGTCAAGACATTCAGTTAGCATCACTAGCAATTTCAACCCATTTCCCGTGGAGTGCTGAAGACAGGAATGTGTGTTAAACGTAACATGGTCAGTGGGTTCATTCATCACAGGGGGCTTTAGGCAGTTAAACTGGGCTGTCTGTCTGAGCATTGAGGCATTTGAGTGATGTCAACCAACATGTCTGTGACTTAACTCTCAGTGACCTCACCTCTTACTCAGACCTTTTCATTTGGAAGAGCACTGTATGTAATGAGATTGGGCTATAAATCCCTCTCTGGAACCTTTAAGTCGAAAAAATTGACTTATTCCTTCTTTCCACTTGAGGAACCAATTTTACGGTAATTCATAGGCATTACATAGGGGTTTGCTATTATTTCTGATTCAATTTTTTCATTCTTTCAGACATTCTTTTTTTATACCTGCACTCCGAGGTCAATTGTGAGTAACAGACATATTATTTATTATGTATGTATAAATATATATAATACACACACACACACACACACACACACACACACACACACACACACACACACATATATATATATATATATATATAT
>JAOWBL010069540.1:0-19712 GCA_028564865.1 Zenarchopterus dispar
GAAGTGGTAAAAGAAGGGGGGACTGAGGAGGTGTGTGTGTGTGTATGTGTGTGTGTGTGTGTGTGTGTGTGTGTGTGTGTGTGGCGTATCTGTGCCGTGTCCATGGTAGCAGTGGACACACACTGAGGGGGGAGATTGGAGAAGGACAGCAGAGAGCACACCAACTCTTAAGAGCAAGCTAGTGAAGTGGAGATGAGGGGGGAGGGGTGATGAAGAAGAACGAAGATAACCCTGAAGATACGTAAGACAAAAGTGAGACAGCTGTGTGTATCAAGCAGGATCAGTTAAACCATCACCCATGTTTTCCCCACACACACACACACACACGCTCACCCAGTGATCAACTGCCACTTAGTAGAACACAACCCTCTCGCTGTGTTTTTGAAGCCATTTTACCAGCTGGGTGGAGATATAAAACTGCTCTATTTGTCCGTCTGTCTCTGTTTAGCTTTCTCTTTCTGTCATATGCACAAAAACAAGCCTCCTCACTCACACTTGTTTTCTCTCAAACAAGAAAGCTGGCGATGGATTTGAAGAGGTTTAAAGAACCCAGCGTGAAGTCTGTTGGAGATGAATGAATGAACTCTAGACAACAGTGGCAGCTTGAACTGCAGTTCCCAAAGTCTCACTCTACGTTAATTGTCTAAGAACTATTTGTGTAGCCGGGGTGTCAGCACTCTGACAAACGAATATCATTTCACCAATGTTGTCTTTTCCTCTAAACGTTTGTCAGGTAGACATGTCCCCACAGAATGACATTTTATCTCTTTACTTGCCTAAACTGGACAAACTTCAGTGTATTGCATTCTACAATGCAGAACAGCAACTAGTGCCACTTTAACTCGAACTAGAGTATTTGTCATCACAGTGGACTGCTGTCATGGTGAACCCACTGTCCATGGTGTTGTAAAACAGACAAAATTACTACTGAGACACTGGTGGAGACTTATCCCTGACAACGATCGCACCATCTGGCCAGTCATATGTTAGTGCTACACAACCTTCAGCTTCTTGCACTGTTCAGTCTTGTGATGAAAAGATTTTACAAAATAAAGATTGTGGATTGTAATTTTAACCCCCCAAAAAAGGAACTCACATATGCTTTCTGTGACTACTTTACAAAGACGTTACATAAATAACTGCTGAGTCACTGAGCTACACAATTAATTGAACTGACTTTGTATTAATTTGAAATGCACTGAATTGTATTCTTGAAGTGCATTGAGAAGACATTTGTTGGTGTTTTGAGCTACATAAATAAAGCAGAAACCACAAAGAAAACTAGAAAGCACAGTGTATAATGGAAATTGACAATGCAGAAGGACTACTGTTTATGTGCTAAAAATGATCACATGAAGACCACCCACCAGTCGGCAAGGGCTGAACTTGGAGTTTATATCCCTGCTGAAGCTCAATTACCAACCTAGTAGCTGTGCAGTTGACTGTGGAAAATGACAAGGTGACTATTCGTTCCACCCAAAAGATCTAATGGAGCAGCCCATTAAATCACCTGTTTCTCTGACTACTGATCAGTAATGGCAAAGCTGTCCATAAACATGTCAAGAGTGGTGACCTGTGTGCTTACACTAGATACTTGGTAGACCAGACAGTCACTTGGCTGGATATTGACTTGTTTAGGCTAACAAAAAGCGTGTTGGGTGAACTAAACTCTCGACAGCTTCAGTTACCAGCAGACTGCTGCTGTGATTGCTTCTTCCTTTCTGTTTATTGGTGCAGTATGTCACCTCCACAAATTCCAAACTTGGCTATTTATTTGTCACATTTTTCAGCTTTTACTCTCCAGTTTTTCATGGGAAAATGAAAAACATGCTTTACCAAACGGGGCGGAGCTGTAAAAAGTGCATTTTAGACTAACTCTCCAATAAAGAAGGTTCTTGTTGTGTTTGCCGTCGCTCAAATCCAGAGACAAATTATAAAATGATGTAAATCTAATGAAGTGTGCCTTATTTCCCAAGTGCCACCATCCATACAGCTGTGTCAGTCACATTTATGCATAAACAAATACTAAATGTATTTCTTAAAATTTATTAAAGCTAGATGCAACCACGGTTGTATAATTTCAGTTTTAGTGATGCACACTAACAGTTTTTTCACAGTAGTTTTCAGAATGTAAGCAGCACAAAGACACTGTGATGAACCGAACAGGCTCCAAGTACAGGCAGCCACAAATTGAGCTAAAAAAAAAAAAAAAGTGTTACAAAACCATTCTCAAACTTACAAACTGAATAACCCTAAAAGAGTTCAAAGTAACATAACTTTATTCCAAATAACTAGAAACAAAACTCAAACTAACTCAAAAAATTGACCTATCAAAATGAAAGAAAGAGGAACTTAGAGTAAATAGTGGCTGATGACCCCAAGAAAAAAAATGGGGGAGGAACCTAGCAGAAATGAACAGAAACTAAGACAATGAAGCCCCAATTCCTCCCTCATGTCACAAACTGCGGTTTGGTTCACGTCCTTGCTCAGCACTCAGGCCTCCTCCACCCTTCTTCCACCTCTGACCAGCAGGAGGACAGGGGCAGCTGCAACTTGAGGAAACTTCAGAAAGAAAGTCATTCATCTTATCTAAACTGAATATGCCATGTAAATAAACTCTCAACTCAAAACAAACAACTTAAATAATACATTGAAGAAAACAAGCAAACTGACACTGTAGTGATATTTAACACAGCTGTGTGACTGGCTGGATGTTACCCTTTCACATTAGCGTGGCCATGGACATGGCCATCACAGACTCAAAAAGAAGTTTAATGTTCAAGGCCTCCTCAGCTCCCACAGAATAATGGCAGGATAGAAAAGTGAGAAGAAAAAAACTAAACCTAGGACTCGAGATGAATGTGGATGTGGAGAGGAGGCGTAGGAAGATTTGCCTTTGTGTGTGAGTGTGTATTTTCTATTGAGTCCTGCTGGCCTTGTGCTTCTCTTCTGTTAGCTGGAGGTTGAGCCTTGGGATACAATGAAAAGACCCCATCAGCAAGCATGTGCACCATATTCTTCTGTGTGCAGAGCACACACACACACACACACACACTCACAGAAGCTTCTGGTAGCCTTGTGCATCTGGCACACATTGAAGATTCACTCTTCCCATTGTCCGTTCTAAACAGGAATTTAATAAAAACGTCTGAGCTCTGACAGCTAGTTCCACTATTCCTCAAGCATATTTTATATTTTTAATGATTTATTTTCTTGTGTCCCCTTCTGCTTGTCTCACCTTTTATGTCTCCCTGTCATTAATTTTGCCTGTCTCTCGCTTTTATTTTTATGCATCTCTGTCCTTGTTTTAAAGTTGCACAAACCTTTACCGTATATTGACTGCAAATGAGGGGACAACCTGCCAAGTGTGCTTGTTAGACTGCCACTCATTTTTGTGACTGTATATTTTCTTATTTTCTCTCTCTGTTCTGAGTCTAACACAGTTTTATTTTTTTCAGTGATTTTTGCCCAAATAATGCCCCTCTGCCCCCCTTTTTTGATTGTCTTCTTTCCTGTTCATGCAGAGTTTGCCTTCAGCCCTTTTTGCTTCTCTCTCCCTCTCATCCTGTTTTTCTTTCCCCCGTTGTTCGATCTGTTTTTTTTGTACACTTGTTTTTCTGACCTCCCCAGCTCAATTGTGCCTCCTCATGTTTTACCCCTTTTACTTGCTTCCTTCCCTTCTCTCTGCTTTACCCTTTCTTCATCTCAATAACACTCTCTTAATGGGTATTTTTTTACAGAAACATTCTTTCCATCAGTCCCCAAAAATATCTGAATGTAATAACTATGATAAGGTCACACTGTGACATGATTTCTTTGACATTTGTTAATCTTTTAGAAATTCCATCTTTTGAATGGTGAAGTTAAGTTTCCTATCAGAATGAAAACACATAAGCTGCTTCATGTAAAAAATAGGAGGGTTTTTATTTTTCCTTTCTCCTTAAAAATTGTAATAAATTTCACAAAATATGATTGTAACATTGGGGAACTGTTTATATCCCAAGACCAAAATCTCCACCATTCAGAAACCTCAAGTATGCCCTCTGGCTGTTGCCGACTTGTGTTTTTATGGAAGAGCATGACAGGCGACAGATGAATCTGCCTGGAATCCAGAGATGGGATTTTCTGAACGTGTAAGGAGGAGAGCGGCAAGATTTTACTTTCAGGAGTGACAATGAGAATCAATATTACAGTAGTTTTAACAAAGACGAGTGAAATGCTTTAGACAAAACACCATAAAGTTCTTATAACAAATCACAGCTGCTGTGAAAACGCTCAGATGCAAATTTTATCTGGTAACAGAAAGTGAGTGTAGTCACAATGAACTCATAAATAAAGAATAACAGAATAAATGAATTAAAACAATAAATGTCCATCACACCTGTAAAAATCATGGTTTTGTACCACCTTTCAAAGCAGAATCCTTACTGAGTAGTTTATATTTATTCAAGAATTCATTCAACCTATTAATAAACTGTTTTTCTAAACTTTTGGAGAATTATGGAAGTAAGGAAAAGGGCCTATAATTTGTCATGTGGTGTCTATCCTCAGTTTTATACAGTGGCAAAGGTAGCTATTATAATTTTATTTGGTAATGTACCAGCTATAAATAATAAATTACAAATGTGAGTTAATGGTGTTTTTCTCCCAGACTTGGCCCAAAATTGACAAAATAATCACTGTCTTTTCTGAAATTAGTATCTATAAAGTATTGAGAGTAATCACTTTGATTAGAAAATGAAAGCATCTATATATTTTTTTTATTATTATTATTGATGGATTGCGGTTTTCCATCCCTCCATTATCTATACCCACTTCTTCCTGCTGCCAGAGCCGATCCTATCTTAGTACACCGTGGACAGTTCACCACTTCATCGTAGGGCCACACATAGATGAATAACCACACACATTCACTTCAAAGTGAAAGTTTAAAGTCAGCTCTTTGGGAAAATGGAGTATGTTGAGAAAATTCACTCATATACAGAGAGAACATGCAAACTCCATAGAGAAAGGCAGCAGCCAGAATTTGAACCAGGAACCTTATTCCTGTGAAGCAACTAATCACCAAACCACCCACGATTTAGTTTTAAACAGAACAACTTGGTTCAGTTCAGTTTTGTATGGCTAAACAATACCTTTTACTTTTGGGTGTGTTTTTAAAGATAAAAACAGTAAAAAAAAAAAAAATTAAAAAAAAGCATAGTTCTTAAAATATTAATTTACCATTGCAAATGAAACCAAGCCAATACTGGAATTCATTACCTGTAAATATATAATTCTTGCAGACAAATTCATCACTTCCAGTTGGAGAAAAGCCAATGGGATCACAACTGGAACACAAATGGGATCTTGTTTTGCTCAGGACCTCTCCACAATTGCAAGAGGCTTTCTCTGGTTCTTGCTAAATCTAAAGCTTTTCCACCCTCTCAAATATTACTGCCTCAAAGTTTTTTGTTTTGTTTTCTTTTGTTTTGTTTTCAGTCAGATCAGTCAGACACTTGACAGTTGTGGGGTGGAAACCATTTCATGTGTGATCACACTCACACAGACGTCTTGACTTTGATTAACGAATAGTAGCAAATTGCGAGGTGGTCAGTGTACTAGTTGGTCTCTACTCTCAAAAGTCTGAGTAGTGCAAGAGAAGAATAAATCCAAGAAGATGTAAATACATTCGAACAATGGTGAGGCCAAGTCCTGTGTGCATGGACAAACCCCTTGGCCAACTTTTGGGGTGTTCAGCCTGTATTGTCATCTATTCAGTGTAGATCAATGTTAGGACACAAGATACAGGTGGAGGGGAATACAATCAAAGTACAGTTCTACCTTTGACACACATTCAAATTAAAGAAAATGAATGCACTAATGACAAGAAACAATAACAGTGTTCAGTCGAAGGATCAATTTAATTTGACTGATGTGGCAAAACGTGACTTAGCACTTTGGTACAGTATATGACACAGTAGATTTCAAAAGTGCAACCCAGGAAGTGATGCAATTTTTTTTTAATGTAGACAATGGTTGATTGAGCTTCTAGAAAGGTTTCAGAGACATGGCGGCATCTTTGAATCTTTAAAGAGTGGAAACGATCTCTTCTGCACTTCTCAAAAAGAACCGAAGATGCAACTGAGCCTTCAATCAAATGAAAAGTATGCAGAGACCACAATCTAAACAGCAGTTTTGGTCAGTTTCCCAGATCAAAAATGCCCCTGTTTCAGTTTCAGGTGTAATTTATTAACTACCACAGAAAAATCAAACACCTGCAGGTGACAGAGCTCAAAAGCCAGAGTTTGATCCTTTCCTCTGGGGAGCCTGAAGCTTTAACAGCTCCAAGGAACACATTCAGCCACCCTTTTTGTACAAACACACGCTGCAGTTCTCATCTGACTCTCCTCTCTGTCTTTGTCAGTGTTAAACGCCCCCTGTGACCTCAGTGTTCTTGTACCATTGACTGGGTACACACATTAACAGCATCCATACATTTCTACTATGTTGTCAACCGGTAACAAAGCTGGGGGATACAATGATGAGTGTGTTTCATTTAAAGTCTTATTGATCAGTACAGGTAATTATGCCCATTTGTAAACCTGATTCTGTCTGCTTGTGATGTCGGAGGTGGAGAAGAACTTCAGTGGTATGATGTCAAAGAGTATTTGTGAGTTAATTACATAGTAAAACTTGAAAAAGTTTTCCAGAGTTAGAAAAAGTACTCATATTCTATACTTAAGTAGAAGTACAGTTACTTGTAAGAAAAAAAGACTGGTAGAAGTACAGTCATCTTCTTAACTCAAGTCAATGTAAGGAAGCACAGAGTCTTAAATGTACTTCAATTAAAAAAAAACATTACAAATAAATATAGCTGATAGCAACTATACTATGCCATCATTGATAAACACATCTTCCAATAACTTGACAAAAGTACAAAAATCAGACACAAAAAGCAGGAAAGTTTTCCTTTATTCAGCTGCACAGTGCTGGTACAGGAAACAAAATCACTTGCAGCAGACAAATTCAGTCTGCTGCAAGTTGAAATCAAGACAATATTGGAAATATGTTGCTGGCTTCTGCATGTCACCCTGCAAATTTTCTCTCTATCATAACCCGCACACTCACTCGATTTCCCTCTCAAGTTAGTAACATCTTCATCTGTGGAGGTTGGAAAAAGTATCTAGTCTGTTTTGATAATGTAAGGAGTAGAAAGTAACTGCAGCCAGCTGAGGAAAATGAAAAGGTGACTACTGTATTTCTCCTTATTAACGCTCCCGCTCTAATAGACGCGCCCCCACCCACAACGCTAAGGTGCGGCTATTATTTTTATGCCAGTCATGATAAAAATTAATCACAGTTACAATCAAGAGTTATGGCTTGCAGAGACAGACACTTACCTTGCTCAGTTTTTTCCTAATCTTATAGAGTATTTAATTGATTGGACATTTATATTTACTGTGGTTAATTGTCGAAAGAGTGGAGGTAAAAAGGCACGTTTAACACCGCTTTGTTTATTTTGCGGAGAGGGACTGACGTTATACATGACATCAACAAGAGTGCATGATTACAACGTGCTACCGGTCAGTATTATGTATAATAGGCAGGAGCGGATTTATGAAGTTTTGTTGATATTTGCAAGCTGTGGAGTATAGAATTTTATTTTTCAGTCCTTTTTTTTTAATTATTATCGGTATGTATATATTGAAAGTGCTGATAAGAAAGTTAATTCTTTAATGTGAATGAATTTTGTTGCATGTACATATAAATTAGCAATATTTTCGTAGTTTTATTTGTAATTTGTGTATGTTAGACATTTTTTTGTGACAACTTATTGATTTAAAGCCTAACGTTGAACAACTTGCAAAATTAGGTCTTAAATAGACGCGCTCTGCTGGTAATTTGCTACGCGCTCAGGCGTGTTAATGAGGAGAAATACGGTACTTATTCAACCTCAAAGATCTAATATACCGACCCATTAAATCATCTGTTTCTCTGATTACTGCTCAGTTATGGCATCTATGTGTCATTTTTTAAAATCATAGCTAACTTTCTTAGTGAATCGTTAGACATGTAAGTTGTGTCCAGTGATGACTTTTACATTTTTCTTCTTCAGGCTTTATTCCTCTGAGAGTCATGCCTGTTAAGAGAAGGAAGAGGAAAGTCATTGATTCTTTCTGATATCTGGTAGATAAACTCACCAAGGAACCACACAGTGCAGGAGACAGCGTTGATTGTGTTGTGGCTTTGTGGTGAAGAAATGTCACTTTCCTAAGGAAGCTGACCTTCTAAAAAATGTACACTTACATCTAAAATACTGTATTAATATGTTGATGTTCTCCAGTCTATTGTGAACATGGATTTTTATGGCTGCTGCTTTTAACCCCCTTTACTGTGCTGCCACTGATATCTTAAATTCATAAGGAGAGCAGTTTGAAGTAGGATCCTGCTGCTATGTCTTAGTCAAACACATTATAATAATACTGCACAATACTGAGTTGATAATATTCTGACTGTACGCTTGTTAGCACTCAGTATTTTTTTCCCATGTTATTTCCTAGTGATGTAATATCACAGGAGGGGCCTGTGTAGCTCAGTTGGTAGCACATTGTGCTTTGCCTTTGTGGGTCATGTGTTCTAGCCCTTCTCCCATTTGTGGGGTTGCGTCAGGAAGGGCATACAACATGCAAACTGTGCTGATTCGCTGTGGTGACTCTCCGGTCATAATGTTTGAGGGAAATATTTTAAACTTCTCCCTTCTCCCCTTTCATTTGGTTATGATGGCATTACTTCAGCTTGGTTGAACCCATTTCTTGTTCCATGCATTTTAATTGGGCTTCAAAGAGTTCACTCAGCTGCTCAACAAGTAAATACTTTCCTGACCCCTTTTGTTATAGTCATTTTCCTTGATTAGAATCATGTTGCTCTTGTTTGACTTTGCAGTATTACTTTATTGCCACCATGCAGTACTTGACTGCTTTTACTGTTACTCCACGAATTTATGTCTCTTATGGATATTTTTATATTAATTGCAACATTTATGCCATTAGGTGGGAGTGTAAACACAACAGCTGCAACGGACCACATAATCATGAATGATTTGCATCATTCTTGCGTGATACTTCCCATAATACTTAAAATAAACATTAAAAATTTTAAATGTTGTAGATGTGTCCACAATCGTTCAGTCAGCTGCCACAGAGAAGCTGCTGGAATAAACAACTTAGCAACTGACGTTCCACTTTAACAGTTTAACAATAAAAGGGAGCATAACTACACAAATGACAAAGTCTGAATTTGATCAGGGTTACTGTTGCTTAAAATAACAAAAGTAAGCAGAAAATTGCTTTACTAAAAAACACTTTCACAGTTTAACGTTGTAACAAATCTGGTGAAAAAAGACTTTACATACTAACATACAGTGAATGTTTTCTAAATAAATGTAAAATGGTGCACTGCCACTCAGCTAATTGTAGTTCAACAAACAGTGGGCCGAGCAGGCAGACCCCCTGGGTGAAAAAAGGACAGTTTATTATCATAAAATGATATTTTCAAAAGCATATGGAGATGAAAAATGCTTACCAGCATTCCTGTCAGAACATCTCAACACACCTTCCTGTATTTTACTTTTCTGCACCTTTGTGTTCTGTCAGATTTCCCCCCGCTCTTTCTGCCTAAAGGTCAAGCTTTATGAAGGGTGGAACAACTCTCGTCTCATCAAAACTGCATTTTTTTCCAGGCAACTGAATGTTTCGCTCCTGTTCCTTGCCTGCCTGTCTTATTTTCCTGACAATTTTAAACAGAAACATTCTTTCTTGAATAAAGGGACCTTTCTGACAAAACCTTGACCTTGAGGGGAAATTGCTGAGTTCTTTTGAGCTGAGAAAATTCATTTGACTTCAATTTAGATGCAGCTGAACTTCATGTTATTTTTGAATGCAGGTAGTAAAATCTGCCAAACCAAGGAAGTTAAAATAAAGACACAAACACAATAAGTTTAGATAGCTATTTGATTTGTGGATGCTCTATATTATGCACTAGATAGGTGTTAGTGAGAAAAAATATGAATAGTCTTAACCCTTTGTTGTCATTGTGGATATTAAAGCTGTTTTTTTCTACTGATATTTCTATAATCTACATACTTACATGCTGTCATTGGTTAATGTACACCCAACATCTGCCCACTAAAAGTTCCCATACAGCAAGAAAAAAAAAAGGTGTAACACACATGGAAAACAAGTATATGTAAAGCCCCTCTTGGGTAAATAAAAAATACTGTAAAACTACCAGCTACAAGTTGGAAAACTTAATTCCATCATGGTTAAAAGTTGATGCATCATGCTTTGCTCATCAAAGAATAATAATTCTTGTTTGCATTTTTCTTCATTTCCTTGTGGAGAGAAAGACCATAAAAGGGGAAAGCAAAAATATTATGGCTTCAAAGAATCTGCAGAGAGGATGAAAATGGGAAGCTGTAGAACCCAGACAATCTTTCCATATACAGTTGTAGTACTTCATCAAAGGCAAATGTAAAATGCTTTCAGATCTAAGTTTGAAAATGTTGGTAGTCTAATATGATGTTTCACTGAAAGGACAATGTCAGGAGTACACTACTTGGGGATTTTTTTTAATTGTAAATCAAAGAGGTCAGGATTTGACACCTCCAGGCACCTGGTGGAATAGTTTATCCATTTCAGCTACGCCTACTCTTTAACAGTGCCTCACCTTGTAATTATTTCTGTTTAACCTGGTTTTGTCTGACTTTCACAAGTAATTTACAGCACTACAACACAATTTACATTTGGGAATGAATACAGTATTAGTCGATTCAATTCAAAATAAATCCAATAAGGCAAATACTGTACAACTGCCAAACTACTGGTTCATGAGATTGACGGAGGTTATTTTTCATTTTCCAATCTGCATGACATTCTTTTAGGACAATTGTTCTCAAAAGGGCTTGAATAGATCTCTTAGAAGTGTGTTAAATATTGGAAAAGATTTATCAAAAGATGTCAATATCAGTGGGAGAAATGCTAATCAAAATGAAAGCGTTTATCTTCAAGAGTCATACTTCAAGTCCTCCAAATGTTTTTTTTGTTTTTTTTTTTTGTTGTTTTGTTTTGTTTTACAAATTCCAGGTTTTGTTTTCTAAAGCAATAATTCATGACATGTTTACCTTCAACTGTGTTATTGAAATTCAAGTGAAGTTTTAATATTCAATATTAAAACTTAATATTAATATTGTGTCTTTCTAAGCATTTTAATATTCATCCATCCATTTTCTGTACCCGCTGAATCTCTGAATTTCTGGTTCACAGGGGTCTGCTGGAGCCCATCCCAGTCCATCACAGGCGAGAGGCAGGGGTACATCCTGGACAGGTCGCCAGTCCATCACCACATATACAATGCACAACCATGCACACGCACACTCACACCTACAGGCAATTTAGAATTCTCAATCAATCTAATGTTTTGGACCATGGGAGGAAACCGGAGTACCCGGAGAAAAACCACGCAAGCACGGGGAGAACATGCAAACTCCACACAGAAAGACTCCTGGCAGGTGTCGAACCAGAAACCTTTTTGCTGTGAGGCAACAGTGCTAACCGACAAGCCACCATGCTGCCAGCGTTTTAATATTCTTAAATAAATAATTAAGTTCAACATAATAGCATAACTAAATTCCTTTGAATCACATTCATTCATCTTGTATCCTATTTTTGTCCGATGACTTCTGGACCTGCAGTAATTCTAAAATTACACCCCGACATATGTATTTAGTTTGTTGTATTAGTGCTGGATAAGCAAAGTCTGGGTTTCACCATAATTTGCAGACACTGACCCAGGAAGTGATATTGAGGCCTCACATTTTAATAAACAATTACTTTTTATTTAATATTAAATTTGAATGTTGAGTTAAAAGTGTCTGATCAGACACTCAAGAATTAGATTTCAATGACTACCTGTCACATTCAGTGAAGTGACAAAATTGGAAAATGACGTATTGGCCTACATTTTAAATTTCCATGGTAACAGTAAACTTAATGGCAAACATAACTAGAGTTTTCATTGAAGCCCTAAAGGTTTTGTGCTGTCAAAAAAGGGTTTGAGCTTGGTGAAAAATAAAGTTTTTTACTGTCTGATGCAGCCACATGTCTTCATCTCATCGCCGCACTTCTGCTGATCTGGACTTTTTTCAAAAGTCTTCTTGTGAAACTTAATGTTTATTAATTTCTATAAGTTTTATCATCTATAAAATATCAGATCATGACACTATATGAGCTGGATACAAAAGAAAGTTGTAATATATTATCACTCTATGTACCACAATTACGCTGGGGGGAAAAAAAAAAAACGATTTTTTTTTTTTTTTTAATTTTTGTAAAGAATCCAGCCCACACATCACTGAATCACTGACATGTACATTCAGACAGGATTAAATATATCTTATGACTTTGGTGTTTCCTGAAATAGGTCATTTGCAGTAGAATTTTTATTTTACAAATCACAGACATGGCGCATTCAGACTGGATTAAAATCACAGACATCCTCTGTGATTATTACAAATTACCGCAGGTCCCCAGATAATTTTAATCTCGTGCGAATGGGGTCTTAGTTCCACTACATATTTAATATTTAGAATTGTGTCTTTCCTGCCATGTCATGCGCTTGAGTAAACATTGTCCTCCAGAATCATTTTCATTTACGCAAACACAGACACACTGCCTCCACTACCCCAGGTGTTAAGAGTTTGACAGAATTATTTTAGCAATTCCTGGGGCTTTTATCGATTCTGAATTACGCCTATGGATGGGTGCAACAGTCTGAAAGAGAGACGTTAACTCATCATCTCCTTCCTTCTGTGTTCCTCTGTCCTTTCATCCATCCCCATTCTTCTGGGCGGCTGCAGGTGATTCTTTTAATGGAAAACTCAAACAGGCCACCCCTTCTTTCCACCTTTCTCTCACCTTATTTCCCACCCTGTCTTCTTTTGCTTATCAGTCTTTCTGTCTTCCTCGTTCTTGGCTGCCAAAATATCACGAAGTGTTTTCTTGTCTGTGCTTTGCTGTCGGTGTCACTGATCAATACAATGGAAAGGCCAGAGAGGGAAAGAGCGGGAAGATGAGAGACTGAGAGATGGGGAGGAGAGCTTGAAAGCAGGAAGACAAAGGGGAAAGAACAAGAGGAAACGGAACTTAGATCTTATTAGCAGTGTTTCCACCTATAGCTCTCGTTTCTTTACTAAGCAAACCAACTACATCTTTATGTCTTGTCAGCTTCTCAAAATGTGAAACAGACATAAAGTCTCCTGACTTTGGTCAAAAGGCACCATTTTCACAGTTTATTTTGTGTTCACTTCAGTTTCATTAATTTTAACTTCAGTCACTTTAGTTGAGTATGTTAATGTCTTAAGAATAAAAACTCACCATTAGAAGTTTGGCGTTGGCTTTGATGGATCTGTATGCGGTTTATGGGCACAGTATGATGAGTTCTTTAAGATGCAGGACATTTTCCCTCGACAGGATGAAGTGTCTTCCAGAGCAAGGTGTGTGTATTGGATTTTTGAACCCTGCTGGACCTTCTTTCCTACTACAGAGGCGCTGTCATTCTACACAGGATTGCATGGCTCAAAATGTTCTCTATGGAGAAACAGTCAAAGGAAACCAGCAGCTGCGGTGAGAAGTTGACTTTCCTCTGAATTTTCAGAAAGAACAATCTATGTTATCTTCTTCCAGAGACTACATTTCAACCATCCATGTGAAATGAGAACACCTAGTAATATCAAACTGTGCACCATCTTTCCTCTTTCTCCACAAATGTGCAGTGGACTGTGTTCATCCGGTTTAAATGAAAAACAGTTAATTTGTGGTTTAGCATTATTATATTACTCTCTGTACATTATTATATTACTTTCTGTACACAGTCAATCTGCTTTAATACTTTTTCTCTGTATGCTGCCTCATCTCTCCCAGTGTTAAGCCACATCTTATAATTAAACTCATCTGCAAATTTGATAAGGGCACCTGCACAAAATTTAGAAACACCACTAAATTGACTTTAAAATGACATCCATCCTTACCAGAACAGAAAAGTGAACACTTGGTGAGGTCAGTCAATGGCAGATCTTACAATTACGGTGGAATATACTGTATAATATTGCCATTTCATGGCCTTCTGCAGATTAATAAGTAAAGTGCTTATTTAAAAGCCTACAGGTAGAAAAAGAGTAGATATGTCCCGCTGTCTCTTGGTCCAGGAGACAGTTCTGTTAATGTTTATTTCTAAGGGACAATCCAGCATTATGTTCCTACTAAGTTGTTGTGCTTTGAAGATATTTGTTGGAACAGGAAAGTTTTGTTGTTAGTCCACATGGAAACAGCTGCATTAAGGATGTGTAACCAGTCGCGGCTAGTCTGCACTGTGTTAAAAATAAGCTCGGGCCAATAAGGACCATTGACTCTTTATTCTGTGAACAGAACCACCTGTTTTTTGTTTTTGTTTTTCCTTTGGAAAACATCCCCTGGGATCCTTCAGCACTAATAAACAAGAAAACATAAGGTGAATTAACAAAAGACACCAACGATACATTAAAAGAACTAAAGGAAGAACTGCAATCTGACCTCTCCTGATGTCAGAGATGATGAAAAGGGACGAGGCAGGCAAATCAAAATGGATTTATATGGAGGGAACCATAAAGAAAGAACAATAAAATATTACAACAAAGGTCCCTTCACAGGCAAAACAAAATTTTGTATAATTGTTACAGTCAGATAATATAATCTATTACACATGGCATCAGTTTCTTTGTAATATCTTTACCTTTTAAATTGTTGAAGTGTATTATGTCAGAAGAGGGTGTCTGATCCAACACGACATTGTTGCTCGGTGTCGGAATGGTCATGCAAAGTCAAAGTGATAGATGATCCAATGTGAAGCTGTGAGACCTCCACATCTGCTTACAAAATGGACTTTAGACTCTTAAACATAAAAAGGCATGTATCTCTTTCTTAGCACTAGTTTTGTTCATATCCACCCTTGTTTAGGCCCATGCAGTTTACAATTCAAATGCAAAATAAAATAAAACTTCATGTAGACCGCACTGAATCCAAAGGTTAAGATTAAACACTTTGTTTCATTTTGAAGCATGCTCATGTTTATTTATTCTTATTTTCAAAGTGCACTAAAGCTGATCTATATTTTGGTACTTGAATTGTCAATTTATTTATTTATTTTTTTGCATTAACCAAATAAATAAATAAATAAGTAATTGTGAATTTGGGGTTTGTAATTGTAATTTCAAGAACAAATGCTGTGTGTGTGAGCCCAGCAGCCACAGATGCATGGATGCATTGATAGATGAAAGGGCACTGAGTCGTACCAGTTAGTCATGTAGCCTGGTGGTTGTTGCAAGCAAACATCAAAATGACCTGACTGACTAATCAGTTTACTGACATTAACGCCGCAATGAGCTAGTCTGCTATTGGGCTATACCAGCAGCACTGCAGGAAGATGGGAATGTTTGCTTATGCAAGAGCGTGAGTGTACACTGATGGATGTGTACTCCTCTGTGGCCTCTTAAACCGATGCTTTGATAAACAAGGTGTCCTGCTTTGACCATGAGCAGATGATCGACTGTGCCACCTCCTCATTCAGGGTTCCTTTAACATAAATGTAGATGTGACTGTTAGGGGCACGTAAAATTCCATAAAATTATTATCTAAGGTAAAAGATTGTAACAAATACTGTTTCTAATAGTGACAATGCATCAGATAATGCATTGTTAGCATACTAATTACACTGCAAGTGTACAAAACGTGCATTAGGTAATCATGGTGCACAGGCTTCTCCACATAACAAGACATGCACTTGTCATGGTTTTGGATTCTTTGCTCTTTAACACAATGACCGGTTATTTTGCAGCATGAATCTTCAAACGTGGATTTTGTTCTTGTATGTGGCAACCACATGTACTGAAAGTTGAGCAAGTGTTTAAACTTGGCCAGTATTCATAAAACAAACAAGTTTTTTTTTCTTTATAGGTTATGTAGGTGGTGTTGCAACTCTTTTTCAGCAAATTTCACTGTCTAAATTAAAATAAAAGAAACAAACAAAAAGGAAAGCTCACCCCTGGATCATAATGCAAATAAAATAATGCTAAGAATAAAAGTTCTTTTGTCATTTTAGGTACATTGTTCTTTGCAAGCAAATGAGATTCCATCATTTTACTTTTATTTTTATTTCAAACACATGAGTTTAACAAGAAAAATTCACTTGAGATTAAAAATTTCTTTTGTAATTAATTCCTGCCCAAAAACAACAGCAGTACAGTCAGAACACTTCAACGACACACATAGTTTTACACAACATTAACAAAGGTAAAAACAGTCCATCAAAATATGTTCAGAAAGCAGAAAAAGATCCGTTTAGTTTGGGTCAAAAGTAGAAAGAACTGCTTTGTTTTGGGGTTCACGCTGGCCTTCCAGAATTGGGCAGACCAAAAGACACAAGAGACGAAATCTGGCAGCGCTTATGCTTGACTGGACAAACCAGTTCTATCTGCGGTTTTGGTGTGGTCCATTTTCAAACAGACCCAGGCCATCTTCCTAAGGATTCTTGGTCCACTGGTTAGATGTTTAACTAACGTTCAAGTAGCAGTGTTAACAGATGTTCATGTAATCTATTCCAAAAGGTTAACCGCACCACAGTTTTTGTTTTTTTGTTTTTTTAAAACCCAAACATGCCAAATGTGAACACAGCCTTCTATAATCTGCCTTTGACTCACACAAAACCACTCTGAGTACCATATAGCTCACCTGGTCGAGCAGATGCCCTTTTACCAAGGCAGCAGTCCTCGTCCTGCCGGCCCAGGTTTGAGTCCTGGCCTGTGGTCCTTTGCAGTCTGCACCATATATAAGTGTTTGACATCATATCAGCTCGTACAGCAGATAGCATCAGTCAGTTTTTTTCTTCTTGTTTTATGTCTTATCATAAAGTTAATAAATTTGTCCACGATACTGTCTGTTATGCCAGAAAAAAACAATTCTGTTTTTGTGTACACTAAATCATCAAGAAGGCATTTGAAATTTTCACACTCCAGGAGACGTGTTGCAAATTGAAGAAGTCAAAAACGGAAAGAAAAACGTGTGAAAAAGAATCATGGGTTTAAAACATATCAGTAGTAACAAATATCTGAGGTGATTTGAGGTAATAATGTCACATGGTGTGATGTTGCCAGTGCAACACGTTGAACTACTCTGCCTGGCTGTGGTGTAAACCTGCTTTTAATTAGCTCTTTTTTGACTAAAAGGACTTCTTCTCAGTTCCCATTCTATTATTAATGGTGGGCAAATACGAATTTGATCAAAAGGAGGAATTAAAGATTCTGTCATCACCTCCTCCTCGTCCCCTGCCATCACCCGGCCGGAACTGTCCTGAAATGTCATGTCCTGCTGCTAATGAGGTGGGAGTGTGTGGGTGTGTGTGTCTGGAGGGGTAAGAAGAGTTTAGGGCTTGCATGTCTATAGAAGGAGAAATGAACCCCCGCCACATGCACACACACAAGCACACTGACATTTAGCAGAAACATGGACTCTAATTTTGTTTCAGTGTCTGGCCTTCAGACTGCCCTGTCCTAACTCTCTGTCTCTCTTAGGCAGAAACACACACTCTTTTTTTACTTCTATACTTTTGATTGCACTAATGTCACGGTTCTGGTTGAGACTGGCAGAAATTCAACAGTGAAAGTCGAATTTTCCATGTGGTCTCTGAGGAGGTCTTCTCAGATGCTAACATTCCCAAACCACACTGTTCTGCAAGTTTGAGTATGAAAACAAGAAGAATATCACATTCCTGGAGACATACAGGTGTCATATTTAGGAAGTTGGCCCCATGATGAGTTTACATAGATCATGCTTTTACCATGCCTAAAATTTAACAAGCAAATCCCTACAGAGCCTCGTGTGTGTGTATTGTAAATGTTCCACTGATGCCATGAGCAAAGCATTTAACTCTCACATGCTCTAGCGGAGACGCCGAGCAGCTCACATGGGAAGAAGATCCATTAAAACATTTTCTCAGTTCTACTGTGTGAATGTTAACGAATGTGCACATTCATAACTTTCCACACCTTGATGGCTGCTCTTCTCCTAGACTGTTACTATAGATAACATGATCTCATCTAGGATATCTGGTTGAATGAGATTGTAGAAGAAGTTAGAGTTTGGTAGCTATGAAATGCTTGACATTACCCATCTGTCAGTATGTTCGGGGTGTTTGCTTTGCAGATCTCTTTCTGGCACACACACACATACACACAAACACACACATGATTCCCGTACTTTATTGTTACTCTTTCAGTTTTACAGACGCGAGTGCACATTTGCACTCAAAGGGAAAATGGAAAAAAAAAAAAGGTGCAGGAGAATGTCTGGCTTCTCTGCCTCTCTCCATATGCTTTACACATCCTCATTAAAAGTGATCTGTGCACATCACACATCCACGCACATATCAAATCATATCATAACCAGGTGTCAAATCAGTGGAATAATGATAGAGAGGACATCTGCTTAACAACCTCTCCTTGTCTGTGTCTGTGTACAGGTCACTGGAAGTCACTGGAAGAATTTGCGTCTGCATGTGTTCACATTTAAAACAAAGAAAAAAGGCCTGGAATCCATTGTGTTCACTCCGCAAAGTACTTCCTGACCTGGAGTCCCTGAATCTCCCTGACCACACTTCCTTCCCAAAGGGGCACCTAAGTTCACATTTGAACTCATAAAATCATCATAACGTATCAATAATCCAGTTTATTGCAAAAGTGTAATGCAAACACATATTGGACATTTCCATTTCTCTGGCAGCGCTGGATGTGACGTAGTTGGTCAGTCTAAAGCCATGTGGTTTCCAGCTGTGTTTGCCCTCATTAATACAATTGTGCTATAACACTACTTAATCATACATCATTGCATTACATAAAGCTTTGTCTTTAAATAATCATTTGAATGCTTATTTGTTGCCTCCCTCTGTTGACTATTTTCGTAACAGTGGGAGCAGCAGTTGCAATAATTTGTCCGAAACTCAAAATGTTTTCATCCCCCTTCTGCAACGCCAAGTTCGTCTTTGTCTTTCTTTTGAAGAGAAGTCTCACAGGATGAGATATGAAGAGAGAGAGTTTTGCAAAAAAGTTTAATAAAAACTGTTACTTAGCCAGAAGTTTCTTATTATCATATTTTATTCCATAGCGTAATCCTTAATCCATAGCGTAATCCTTAATCATTATCATTTCAATGAGGACTGTGATTTTGAGAAGAAGAAGAAGATGATGATGAAAAACAGAAACAGTGAAAACATTGTTTATTTTTTCTGAGCTGAGTTGAGAGGAAGATGTTGAGGATGCAGTCAGGAGGAAGAAGTTTAAATATTTTCTTGCCTTGATCCTGTTGTAGATATTTTTCTCTGGCCTATAGCTTTTATATTTTGGTTCATAAGACATGTATTCATATGTGTTCTACTTCAGTAGAATAAACCTTAAAGTTAGGATGGTCTGTTAAACATTCTCGCATACTGTAAGTAGAAGGTGTGAAGTCACGGGGTTAACTTCCCTCAAGGGAGGGGGGAAGGATAACAGAGGAGTCAGGAACAGATCAGCATGAAGGCTTTGTGAAGATGGGTCAATAAAACCTATCAGAGCTAAGGCAGATGGTTAGGTGAGAAGAATAGGAATGTTT
>JAOWBL010069541.1:0-19711 GCA_028564865.1 Zenarchopterus dispar
TATATATATATATATATATATATATATATATATATATATATATATATATATATATATATATATATATAAATATAAATATATATATGTATACACACACAGTTTGGTCATCCTTTACTGCACTAAAATCTTTTGATTTAGGCTGGTCAACATGGATTAGTTTGTATAAAAAGACATGGACAATCCCTCTGTGACATCATTGACGGCTTTTCTGAAGAGTCATTTTGAAACCCATTTTTAGAGTTCTGGTTCATGAAACATCTGAGCTGACTCTGTCGAATTCTGGCTAATCCAAAAGTAGGTAAAACATCAGAAAGTACAAGCTTGACAGTTGATTGCAACATGTGCACCTTTCCTCAGTTAGCTATTTATCTTACGTTGGTACGTTCTATCTTGTCAACCGTTTCTTTACATTCATTCTGATGAAATCTGTCCATTCATCCCTCATTTCTGACACCATCAAACATCATCTAAAACGAAGACCACCAAAACTCTGCCATGGTCCTACGACCCTTTGTTGTTCACCTTCACCTCCAGTTAGTGACTAAGCCAGAGAAGCTGCTGGAGCTAGTAGCCACAGGTCATTTCCTGGCTTGTACAGGTTAAAGTCCTTCAACACAAGCATACTGTCTTCAAAATTTAAAAAGCTCAGATGTGAAGTTAACGGAAAGTGCCAACTACATAAAATGATGACCAATGCCGTAGACTGGAATACAGCAGTCATTAATAATTTTATTTGATTAGGTTCCTAAAAATTCTCCTCATTCAAAGGTCAAGCTTGTGAAACTTGGCTAGGGAGAGCAAAACCATTTTTTATGTACTAGGCTATTAGCAAGTTTATTTCTGCTGGACATTTTTACAAGTGGATCAATGGAAATTGCTCATCTTTAGAGCCAGCCCGTCCACAATGTGTATTCAGTTCTTAGTTTTGCACTGAAGATTTTTAAAAGGATAACCATGAAACTGAGATTTTTATTTTTAGTTATTTTCAATCTATCAGTCAAACAATGTTTAGTATTTACACATTATGTTACATAAGAGCTGACAGTCAATGTACAGAAAAAAATCTTTAAATATACACATAAACAGAAGCAATGTAAATACTCAATTGAAAAACATTTACATGACTATTTACAATAAACAATTTATAAAAGCATTAATACAGCACAGCTGTCAGCATCTTGGCGATAATGCCATCTTTTCAGTTAACTATGTTTATCAGTTAACTAAATTAACTTATACCAAAAAAAAAAAAAAAAAAAAAAGAACAAAAGGCTTATTAAACTATGGATCAACAATTATTGCTGCATACTAAAAAGATCACAAGTATGCTGTAGGATATCAACACATGTAGTGTGATTTAAGCATCCATTACTGGTAACTTAATTTTTTTTTTTTTTTTTTTTTTTAATAAACTCAAGCAACTTGTGGTTGTAGCTTTTAGTAATTTGAGTTAGTCCATTTTCACTTTTTTTTTTTTTCAGTCAGACTCGAAAAAATGTGTTACCAGCAGACTCCGCCAGGAAAGTGTTCAAAGTCATCGTCAAAATCCCATTCTTCTCTAAGGCACTGTCTGTTGTGTCTGCAGAAATAAGAAAAACACACAAATGTTTTTGCAGTGCACAATAACATGTTTGTAGGCCAATTCAGGCATTAAAGTCATTGTCCCCCTCCACACCAAAAAAAAAAGAAAGAAAAAAGTTCATACCTTTTAAGTGTGAGCACTTTGAGTGACTGTGGATACCAAGGAAACTAATCTAATAACCATTAGTACTTAAGATTTTTTATTTCCATCTGACATTTGCTCAAAAAGCCATCAGCTAACTTTGAAACCTCACATTTTAAAGTGCCAGTTTCAAAGGACGGTGTTTTCAAGGTGGATCTTTTGGAAACAATCTCTAGGTGCACCAAATACATGGGAGAGAGTGGTGCAGGTACTCCTCAGATATTTTTTTACCAAGTTAATATCTATAGATGATCATTCAGACCACTTATCAGGTGGAGTCAACCAGTATCCCTATCTTAAGCACAAATAAACAAACCTTAACTGGACAGGAGGCAGAGCTGAAGGTAGCAGAAATGAAAAATGCTGAGGTTCTCTTTGGGAGTACGTCAGAGGGAAGGCACATGTTAGATGTTTTGGAGATAAAGTCAGAGAGGCCAGACTGAGCTGGTTTGGACATGTGCAGAGGAGGGATAGGGAATTTAATGGGGAAAAGATGTTAAGGTTGGAACTGCCAGGCAGGAGGCCTAGAGGAGGACCAAAGATGAAGTCGATGGATGTAGTAGGAGAGAAGGAGGCTTCACTACATCCATCTACTTCATCTTTGAGGGCGGATGGTGTGAGAGAAGAGGATGCAGAGGATAGGGGTAGATGGAGACAGATGCCTTGCTGTGCTAACCCCTGAAGGGAGAAGCCAAAAGGAGGAGGAGAAGAATAAGGAAAGGGGGGGGAGGGGGGAGGGGGGAGGAGAAATAGAGCAATAACAAGAAGAAGAAGAAGAAGAAAAAAACCCCTAACTAGACATACTAGGAAAAATAATCTCAGATCAAACGCAGTGCTTTTTCCAGGGTACAAGTTCCTCCAGTCAGACTAGCAGCATATGGTTCCACTGAACCACATGAACCATATGCATTAAAAGTTTTGTTGAACTTGACGAACAAGTAGAGTTTTATTGTAGTTTTAAAGTTAGTTTTAGTTCTCAAATAATAGCATTGCACAAATTCATAACATCTGTGAGCATCAACTTACTGAGGCAATTATCTCCATCTACAAAAAGGAGCTGTACTGGACTGACATGGTTTTGCTGTGTAAGTTATTTTAAACAATGATATGAGTGGGTGGTAGATTATAGATTTGCTTTAACTAAGTTTAAAAAAATTAGTAGTGTAAATTATTATGTGGCCAATAAATTTATTATAGATGTTAAGAACATCTGGCTGACCTTAAAACAATTATGTCACAGTTCACAAGAATAATATAGATATTAGGATTATTAGGATGGTATTATCTCACCAGTTATAAAAATGGTGTATCGAGATGAAACATTCTGGACTTGCAGGCGAAGCAAACATGCCAGATAGTCAGGTTGATCTTTTGACACCAAGTCACAGTCGTGGTAAGGTAAGACCTCCAGTATTCCAGCGTCCTGGCCCCAGTGCAGGAACTGTTTCTTTTCATTCGCTTCTGTATTCAACCTGGATGTGGGGCAGATAAACTTAAATTTCAACGCAAAGAGCAAAATCAATACGACATTAGTAGATATGAACAGCAAAGGTCAAACCGCTTCAGTGGGAATTTTCTTATTAAACTTTTGTCACAATACCAGCACTACAACGAAAATGCATTTAGCTACTACGCTGCACACAGATGGAATAAACTCCTTATTGATACTACAACTCCAGATGCTTTTAAAGTTAAACTGAAAAACTCTTCTGTTTTCCCATGCCTTTGCGTAATTTAATTTTACCCACAGTTTTTACCTATCTATTCTAAGGTCTGTTTTATCATTTTTTCTGTCCAAAAGTATTGTTGATCTTTTTACAGATTTGGTTCCTACCTTGCATTTTCTTTCCAACGACGGCTGTCTTTGTAGTGCAGTATCCATTTCCACTTCCCATTTCTGCTTAGTCCTTGCAAGATCTCAGAAATTGTTTTCATGTTGCCTGTGAATTCATACAAAGATTAGATAATGGACCTCTTTTTTATCGTATAATATACCAAATGCTGTAGGGTTTGGATTCATTTAATTGAACATACAGAGGCTGAGTGTCTCCAGTACAGGTCTGTTAAACATTATCATGCCACCATGAGTGAAGAGCTCCTGATGGGTCAGATTCACAACGTCATCTGGTTCATCGATTCCAGCAAACTGCACACCTGGGGACATCTTCAATTTGAGCAAGTCTGGTATCTGAAGAGGAGAGAGCCAAGTTATAACATGAAACCTTTTTTCAAAATCTCACGGTGATCTGTTACACCAGGTGATCACTTACTTCAGAAATGTGTTCTGCAATGTCTTCATTTCTCAGGATGATTAAGAGAGATGAAGAGCAGTTCTCAGCAAGGAAGAATTCAGATGGGTGGACAGCAGTATGGCCTTCTGATTCTAAATGTGCCTGCCGTAAATCAAAGAAAAATAACTCTTTTAAAAGTTCTTTTTTTTTAGAACATCTCACTCTGCTTTCACATTTAAAACTATATATTTTGAGAAGTGCAAATATGCATTTTTATTAAAAAACTGTGACATATTTCATAGCTTTCCTGTGAATTAAAAAGGACCGTATCACGCATATCGCTTCAAGCTGTTCAGAAATGCATGCTATTAATCTTGAACAACTATCCAAAAAAAAAGTAAATCCCATTGAAAGAGATGATTACTCTTTTAAAGTCCTGTTCAAAATACATGATTGATTATCAACCTAGGGTTACACGCAACAAAATCTGGTTTCAACATGGCTGACTGACTACCTCTAAAACCACATTTTCACAGATCAATTGTGGGAAATAAAAGCTAACTACTCACCAAACACAGCTGGTCATTTAAAAATGCTCCAAGAGGTAAAATAAACATTGCAAGCAACAATGATTTATTCAGAACTTCAAAGTAAAAAGAAGAGAAAAAAAACATGGGTAAAAGAAGGAATTAGCACAGTGGGATGCAGAGTTTCTCTGCTACAGAAAGAGTTGAAGGTGATTAAAAAAAATCTTTTGTAATGCAAAAGTACGAACATGCTTGTATAGTGGTATAATAGCACACTGTGTGCATCTCCACCATGCTTGTTAGATTTTAACTTCAGGACTCCCTTCGTCATAGTAACCTCACTCAATTACCTTATTCTGTCATTGGCTGTTGCTAAAGTTAAGATTCCCTTATGGGGGAGTGGTGGCTACAGAGGTGGGCTTGGGCATGGAGGACCCAGGTTTAATCTCTGGGCTGGTAACAGATGTGAGCCACTGTGGGCCCCTGAGCAAGGCCCTTAAGCCCAATTTCTCCCCGGGCACAGCACCACCCCGCTGTAGCCCACTGCTCCTAGTCTAACTAGAGATGGGTCAAAAGCAGAGGACTAATTTCAGTGTGTTTTGTAAGATATATACTGACAATTAAAGATTATTAAATTAATAACTTGGCTTCTTTAATATCAATTGACCATTGGAAATTGCTTGGCAATGTATTGTCAAGCATCTTTGACAAGTCTTTGACTTGTTCACACATAAAGATTTAGGGCCAACTCCCAGCAGCCTGCCGATTTGCTGACAACAAATTGACAAAAGAAAAAAAAAAGAAGCAGCTTTATATCTCAATTTCAGTTTAAGAGCAGGATCTGGCAATTAAAAACATTTGGAAAAAAAAGTATAGCAAAAACTCAAAAACTTCACCTAGCAGGTGTCATAAAGGGGTGGAAAATAACAACCCCCTCCATAAATTACCGGGTTTTTGGGATATGAGGATTTGAGTCTGCCAGGGATCCCAGGAGCTATGTTGTTGGGTACTATGAGCCACTGCTAATATGTCTTGAGGCAAAATCTATCTTAGGTCAGATGTCACACAAAGAGCAATTCAAAAACCCTAATGATGGAGTTTGTGTGATTAAGGTGAATTAACGTTACATGGGCTTCACAGAGGAACTAAGACTGGGAGAAACACTCAGAGGTGAGCAGCTGATTACACACTATAAGTTGGGAAGGAGATGCTTCCTCAAGTGGAGGAGGTCATATTTTACAGTCTTATTCATGTTGACGAATTATTAATTTGTTTCAGTATAATCAGGGTTCGACTGCTCACAGTTTGACAAGGTTTTGTGTGCTTCTTTCCAATTACAGTGTTTTGACATTCCCTGTGCAGATTTCCACAGCAGAGTCTAAAAATACTGTCTTCTCCAATCTCTGAAGAGCATGCTTCTGATAAAGCTAAAGAATATTTAGCATACTCTCTTTGGGTCTGATGAGAACTGGAGATTATTTGTAACAACAGTGACCAACACCCATTTTTAAAAATATATAATCTGACTTTTTTGCAACATTGGGCTCCTTCTCCCGACAACCTGTTGTTGTGACAATTTGCTACCTGTACAGTTGTAATAAACCGCCTGAAAAGGCATTTTGCCTGACTGCTCAGTACGTTCTCACAGATTGAGTCTTAGTATTTTTTATTAGCACATTAAAACGAGGGTAGAAGAAAGCAGGAGTGACAGGTTTTATCAGTCTACTATGGTAATGAGAGCTGATGTGAAAGGCTAAGCCCTGAATTTACCAACCTATGTTTCAACCAAATTATGCTAATGAACTATGGACAGTGACAGCCTGAATGAGATTGTATATGCAAGGTGCCAAACCTTCTTAAATGGGTGGCTAAAACCTAGTAAAGTTCAGTGAAGATGAGAAGTTCAGTCATCTAATTTAAGTGGTAGAAAACAAATGGATGATTGGAGACAAATTCTGAAGGAGGAGATACATTTTGAAGAAGGAATTGACATCTTTACGGAATACCACATTTATTTAGCTTTATTTTATTTAATGGTCATTATATATTCACATCACAGGAACACAGATGTCTGCTTGTTCAAATATGCTAAAACAAAATAAAACACATTTCAATTGGATTAGCTTAATATTTGACATTACTGTACCAAGAAAAAGAAATCTTTTTTTAATACTCATCTTACCTTGGTTTCCTCGAAGAAGACATCATCTGTGGTCGCCAACAAGTAGAATCTGTACTTTCTCTTGCAGGATTTCTTCACAACTGCATTCAGATTACTCCGGAAGGTCTCATCCATTTCTTTCTTCATTTGACCACAAAAGTCGAAACGTTTACTTGGCTCAGTTCTTGGGTAACCCTGGTGCGTTCCCAAGCTTTTCTGTCGAGATGGAACTTTTTTGACAGAGCAAATATCATCCATTTTTGCCTTGTACAAGCTAGCACATTCTGCAGTCATATCAGAAATCCCAGCATGCTCCTTTGGGTAGTCGGCTCTTTGAGAACGTAAGGTCTTTCCTCCCTCTGTAGTGTCTCCCAGGTTTTTCCTATCAGCCAAGTCTATTTTTATTTTTTGGTGAACAATCGACGCATCCAAGAAATCCACTGAATCCTCCTGCTCCTCTAGGCTGGAGAAGTTGACAGTCACAGGAGTAGTACAAGATAACCTCAAACTTTCTTGACCATCCAATCGGCAGACAAGCCTCGTCTTCCACTTTAAAAGGTTTTTCATTTGCTCCGAGTAGATGAGACACTCTTGTTCCATTGATGTCTGAGTGAGGTTGTCTTGTAGGCACCTCTTAGAAACCTGCTCCAAAAGAGAACAAGTTTCTTTCTGATCAGTATTTTTAACTGTACATACGAGTGGCGTTTGAGGTTGTCGAGTGTGAGCATCTTCACTGATGCCTTCCTTTTTGTGATACACAAGTAATTTGTCCGAGTAGTCATTCTGGTTGACGTATTCCTTTCTCCCTTTTGAACTGTGTGTCGAGGAAACTTGGTTTTCATCCAGAGCGTTGGGGTAACTTTCTGCAGAGTCAAAAGACTCAACAGATACAGGTGACAATGGAATCATGAACTTTGAAATGTTTTGTTCCTGGCACTGATGTGGAGGATTTTGAAGAGCTAACCGTTCGGCATCCGAGTTGGAATTAGTGTGCCTAATATCTGATAATTGAGAGGTTTTGAAAGAAAACTCATGGACATCATAGTTTTCAACATTTAGTCCCTCTGACCTTTCTTTTGTTTGCTTCTCTGAGCATACTGATGTTTGTGCTGTGTAGCTTCCTATGAGGTCATTAGTCTGTTTATTTAGGGAAGTTTCAAGATCGAGATTTTTAGAAAAACGTTCCTGACTTTCTTCGCTCTTCGATGGTTTCACTGCCATGACAGGACGTTGAATATATGAAGAGGTTCCATGGTTTAAATTGGATTGTGATGTTTTACGCACATCTTGCACACTTTCAGTAGAGATAAAAGGTATGTAGGAAGGACAATCTGGCTCTACAGGGATTGGTTGTTTATTGGCACTTTGAAAATTATGCTGGGGAACTGATGTGTTTGGACTCTTGAGCTGCAACCTAACACCGAGTATTTCTTCTATTTTATCTGTAAACTGTGATGTCTGAACGTCATCTGATGATTGTGTGTGCAGCTCTTGTGAGCTAGAGATCGACCTCATTGGTGTTTGTCTCTCGCTTTTTTCCTCCCTCTTACAGACAACTGGAATATGGTTCTGGACCAAGCAAGTAGATATGAGCTTTGTGTTAAGGTCAGATTTTTGAGGCAGAGAGCCTTTGTCTGGTGCTTCTTTCTGACTGCACATGTCCATGTGGTTTGACGTGGAGAGGACTTCGTTTAATTTTTGTACAACTCTAAGAGTTCTAAATTTGAGATCTGGGTCAAGACCTTGATGATGGTTAGGTTCAGCGTGAAATGTAGATGTCTGAACCTCACGTTCGAAAGGAGGCTCATCTCTGAGAGGTGTTGAGCTTCTGCTTGGAAATGTGTCAATAAAAGTATTAGGGCTCTCGGCAAAAAAGCTGCTGCTAGGGCTTGAAGATGTCATGTACTCATCTATGTTTTCATTTACAGTGGGAGTAGGGGACCTTTTGCCAAAGGCACTATCCAAAGATACTGGTTCATGGCTTTCATTTACATCCAGAAGTGGTATTTTGTCAAAAGAACATTTTGCCATTTTATCACATAATCCAGTCAGACTACAAACTTCACTGGACTTTACAACTTCACTGTTAGTAGTTTCACTGATAAATGGTATTGCTTCTTGGTCTCCAACAGCTTCCTCAATTTTGCCTTGAGATTGTACCATATTCACTTCAGAGGTGCCTAGTCCGATAAATGGAATTACAATCTCTCTCTGTTTATCCAACTTGTCATTCATTTCACATGGTCTGAGATCTGATTTTGTCAAACATGCTATGTCAATCCCATCTGTAAGAGAATGGGACTGGTGTTGAAATGGTTCTTCTGGACTTAAGTCAGGATTTTCATCTTTTAATTCGGTTTCCTGATCATCATCGCTAATACTACTTAGGTCAAAACTTAAGTTTGATACTTTGTTTTCATCTCTTACTTGAACACTGTCTTCTGTATGGAGAGAATGCAAGTCTGTGCAAAATTCATTTGATGGACTACCACTCCCATCAGACAAAGGCAATGCTGCTTCCTGATAGATCGCCTTATCTGCCAGACAAACGTCTTTTCTCAAATTTTCTTCAGCTGCAGAGTCGTCATAAGTCAACCTAATCTCTGGTGGAGTGTAAGAAATATTTGAGATGGGACTTGCACACAAACTACGGCAAGTAACTTTTGTGCTGTCAGCCAAAGGTGTCCGCTCTTCTGTTTGACTCAGACACTCAAAAAGGCCATCCTCTTTTACTGGACCATCACACAGGTTAGGTTCTGAATCATCACTCAAATCTTGGTCAACATCCACTGAAGAAGGGCAACTTTCTGTTTCATCAAATTCATCTTCTCTCGTGGGATCATTATCTTTAAACTCTGTACATATCGTACTACAATCAACATTCCCATTTAGATGATCAGTCTGATCTGGTGAGACAACTTTACATTCCTCCCTTAACAGGTTCTCATTTCTTACATCATTTATGCTCCAGATAACGCCCAATTCTCTGTTTGCAGAACCATCACCTGTGTGAATGTTTTTGACAGAAGGATTTGTATTGCCTTCTTGGCATGGGCTGTTTCTTATTTGACAGCTTTTCTGAACATTTAAGTCTAGTTCAGTATATTCCGTGTGAACATCCATGTGAACTCCATCGTCTTCTTGTTCGTCGTCCATCTCTGTGTCTGTCACAGATAAAGATGAATCCCTGTCGTCTTTTTGCACCAGACAGTTCTTTGTACCATCTGAATTGGTTTCAGAAGAGACCAATTCAGAGACGTTTGTGTGGATTCCTTCTTTGTTGCATTCATGTAGCACCTGGCTAAATGCACTTGGAACCGTTTCTTGACGAATGGGTACACTTCCCTTCTCTTCTCGTGGTGGAGTCACTGTCCCATTGACTTCAAAAGATGGAGCATCAGTGTACTCCAGACATACATCCTTTAGAGCAGAGTTACTGTTTTTACTTTCAGTAAGGGTTCTGAGATCATTTACTTCATTGGTAATCTCTGCAGAAGATGCATTCTTTTCTCCACACTACAAATAGAAAAAAGAAAACACAGGAGTTACTAAAGAAACTTTAAACACCGACCACATATCCAATAATATCATTCCTCTAATTGAATTTTTCAATGGAAATGATGCAACTGTTGGCAAGGTGAACACCATGTCTCTTTGCCTGAAGATGATGGATTCCTCCTTTGCAACACCTTTACCTGTAATAATTCCCTAAATTATGCCAATCATAGCACATACTCCATAACTGGCACACAGAGCAAGCCATTATATTTGTATAACAAACATTATCTGAACTTTAAAGAAAAAAAAAAATCACATCCAAGGGATTTTATTTATTTTTTCCTTTAATGTATAGAAACATTAGATCCAAACCTGAAGTTTGCTTGCATCCTGTAGCTGTGCTGCTGACTTGAGGTCATTCAATACCTCAAAGGATTCCATTTCTTCAGTCAACACATGGCTCAGGTTTCTTTGGACTTGTAGGTCTGAGGAATCATCATCGGCAGTTCCCAATGATAAATTCAAAATCACCGACTCTTTTACAGACTCATCTTTTTTGCTGAGGTTCAGAACTCTCAGGGTGAAAGGGTCTGAAGCGTCTTTTGACCTTAAAAGACAACCAGTTGAACTGCTCTCGAGATCAGGCCCAGTCAGACCCGATGCTGTTCCATCAGCCATTTTCAAAGTATCAGTTTCCTCTGAATATGGGTGTTTAAAACAAGAATCCATATGAAAAAGCCTGGCTGTTGATCGGCTGTAAAACAATCCTATCCACATGTGGAAGATGAGCCGCACCTCTTCATTAGTGTCTTGAATGGAATAATCCCATGGCCTAGTGAAAATGTCAAATACACAAAAATTAGCTAGTCATGATGGCAACTAAACTAAATATTAACTTGAACAAAAATAACTGGGATTAACATTGAAATTATCCAACAAAATCAAAATGTAGATTCCTGGAATGAGTAAGCAACACAGTGTACATACCCATGCAAAGCTCGGATGACCACTTTGTCCTTTGGGTCACCAGTTAACCTGCTGTCAAGACTAAAGTCATAGCTTTCTTCCCATTGTCTTGTGACTTGGATAGATCCATCCTTAAAAGCAAAGGTACGAAAGTGTCTGAACCATCGCCTGTGCCTGTGCCTATGTGGGTGTTTTGAACTCCTCTTGTCATCACTTTTGTCTTCTTCAATAAATGAAGGATCTGTTCTTGGAACTCCATCGCTCCATCGAATATTTGTTTGATGATGATGATGCTGATCCAGCACTCCGATTGAACCACTTAACGGTGGTACCTGGAAGGGTGAACCTGACAAACCCAACAGTGGAGAGGGAGATGGGGGGAATGAGTAAGCATGTTCTTTAGATACCAAACCACCCAATTCACTGTCTCCCAAAAGAGGGCTTGGTGCAGGAGACTCAAGAGGCTGACTTGATCTAGCTGCAGGGTTTCTAAGCAGAGCATGGAGAACTGACTCTTGTTCAGCATGTGTCAGACCTTTTGTAAAGTCACAATTCTTCAAACTTTCCTCTGGTTTTCTCTCAAAGGCTGGGTTTGGTTGTAGAGGAACTTGGTCATTACTGACAGCGAGTGCCAAGTCAGCAAGTAAGTTCAAAGCATCTGCAGATGAGCAAGCACTTTTCACTTCTGTCTTAACAGTCTTCCTGTCAGAAATGTCCCTAGTACAGTCAATGTTTTTGAGTTTTTCACTGGTAAAACAACTTGGCGTTTGAAAATGCAACCACCCTGTGAAGACAAAACAGAGGGGAAAAAGAGAAATGCATGAAGATAAAAAGTAGCACACTGAAAGCACATGAATTATAAAACTTTACTGCTATTAAGCCCTTTTCAGACAAAATATTGCCCATATGGCTCCACTGATCTGTCCATTCAGTAAATCAAGTGCGGCAGCATACAGAAGTCTTTACAGTCACAATTCTATCAAAACGTTTCATACCACAATAACAATTTGCATTAGCATCCCAAGTGCACAATGGTAGTTTAACATAGTTGGGGCTGGGTGTGGGGGTTGTCAAATGAGATTGAACTGAAATCTGTTTTGCATGCAAGCATCATGCTGAAACTGGACTAGGTCGATCATCATGTAATCAGACTAACACACCTGAATAATGTGGCTGAAGTTGAGCTAATTCCTACATGTATGCATGCATTCTAAGGGGACCCGAATGGGCCCATGCACTACAGTGCTATGATCCAAAGTTCCCAGAAGTTTTACCAAGAAAATCTGGAAGAAACTGAAACAGAGCGATACAGAGAGTAAAAGAAAAACTAAAGCCTATTGGGCGTACAAAATATGCAGAGCTTTAAGTCTGTCCAGTTCACTGTTTACAATTTTCCCATCTGTTGCCACCAGTAGAAAATGGTTTTGATCTGTGAAAGAACAGCTCAACCACAAAATCCCAATGCCAACAAGCTAAGAGCAGGCAATTTCACCACCTGGTGTCAATGTGACATACTTTGGTAAGAAAATAAATTGATTCTTGATTCTATATGAAGGAGGTAATCTATTCATTTGAATCAGGTTTGTTGACACAGGTAAACACCTCAAGCATGCAGGGATAGTGATACTCGAGGTCTGGAACTGAGTAACATAGTATTGAAGAAATCCGAAGGAACAGATTTTCCAAAGTCTGTGCTGAACACCATAGATTTCCAATCCCTCAGATTTTGCATCCCCTTTTTAACATTTTGCGTGCCTGACCAAAGACGAAAAGGAGCATAAAGGAACAGAAAGTTATTAGCAACAACTTCAAATGCTAGAATCTAAGATAATATAGGGCTGTTGTCAATTCCCTTAGGAAATGTTATTTAAAGACTTCTGTGATGGCAGGATTACTATGCAAAAATATACTGAGATTTTTCAACATGTTACAAAGCCACAGGTGAAAATGAGCGTGGTGCGACTGGACTGCTTTAAGTCCAAACATGTTCTTCAAGAGGATGTGTAGCTTCTGAAACAAGCAACTATGACAAACTCACTCCAATCCACACCTTGAGTATACAAAATAAACAGTTCAGCAAATGGTAACCTCAATGCCAGAATAACTTTATGGCATTACGTGAAAGGACGGCAATATCACAAAGTAATGTAGAAGCTCGACTCTCCCAACATAATTTAAAATGTGTTGGAGGCTTGAAATGCAAACATTAACGTTCAGTTGCATTTTTAATTTTTTTTTTAAAAAAGGAGAAAATTTTGTGTTCATGTTGTCTGCAAAAAACATACATCACTTTATTTTTTAAATCTGAAAGGTCGGAGGATGGAACCACCAAACTTGGCAACTGGATTATGGCTATTCTACCACCCAGCCTCTAATGAGAGATTCTGAATATAATGCCTTGAATAAAGACTGTGTTCTTGTGTCTGTAACACGTCTGATATGTGCCGTGTCGGAAGTCGTATGATTTTGTTAGGTCCAACCGACTGAACCTGTCATCACAAGATGTTATGACAAAGCACCAGGGGAGTCATTCAGAGTCATGTTCAGTAGCCATCATATTAATGTAAACCAGTGCATGTCTGAAAAGGGCTTTAAGAACTTGTCACCAACATGTAAATTGTATCATTGTTTATAAAGGTGTTGGTTTATGCAGCTAATAAATGCATGCTTGGATGCAGATTGATAAGAATGGCAAAAACACTGCACAAACAAGGAAAAGCAAATGAGAAACTGGAAAAGACTTGAGGATGAGCATAGGAAGCATGCTAGAAGACAGTTTCAGGTGTGACAAAAAGAAAAGCTTCAATAGCATGCACAATATTTAAGAGATGACACTATCGTGTAAAAACAAGCAAACACTCAATCGTATAATATAGAAATACGACTTACAATTCTTTTTAATATTTTCTGTAGAGATACCTTGATGCTTTTTGAGAGTCTTAATCCTTCGGTTCCTTGGGAAAATTGATGGAGCCCTTTGTAAGACCTTAAGTTGCTTGAGTTGAGTATCCTGCTCCTCAGTTTTCTGAACCTTGCCTAGAAACTCTTTAGGCGCCAGGCCTAAAGCATACGCAAAAACAGGGTCAACTGATAGCATCTTTGAAACATCATTGACATGAAGATTTGTGCTCTGGGTAGTTGTATTTTTAAAGTTCAATCCTTCAGAGTCCACTTTGACCTTCTTGACAAAAGGCACACTGTCTTGGGCAATGTCTTCCGTCTTCTCCGCTGCCACAGGAAAATCTCGTTTTCCCTTTCGTCTTGAAATAACTGATTTTAGTCGACTCAGTAGAAATGTGCTTTTTGTTTTACACCTTTCTGGAGAAATTGTTTCAGTTTGCTTCTCCTGAACTTCCTGTGGTAGTAAAGGATTTCTGTCACTACTTCTCAGCGAAATCACACTACTCTCCAAAGTCAAAGGCACTGATCCACAACCATCTTCTGTCTGCCGTGATATGCTATGATAAAGTTCAACATGAGCAACACTTTGGGGAGGATTGTTTCCCCCATCCTTGGAACCTGTAGTCAGAGTTTCATCCATTTCTATCTCTGAAGCAGCACTAGTCTTTTGCTCCATTTCAACTGTGCCTAGAGCATTCACAGGGGCATCAACCTCCATTTTTTCAAGGCACTCCTCTTTTGCGGACTGGAGCTTGTCCTTTAAAGACTTGACCTGTTCATCAAAATCCACAGCACCAAAAGGAACCAAGATTCTTCCACATGTACTGACAATTGGCTTGATGTCCCAGCGCTCCGTTTTCCTTTTAAAAGGAAATTCATCTAGTTCCAACATTTTCCATTCCAAGTACATTTTTTCATTCTCCAGTACGACTGAATTAGCAGCACGTGATGTCCCTTTTTTCTTTCTTGCTGAAAGTTTTCCAAACCTGCGTTTACGTCGTGGAAATTTCCTCCAATTCCTTTTAGGAGGCTTACTCAACTGAGGGAGATCCAACTCCTTAGCATGTTCCTCCTTGTCACAGTTTATACTGTCAACCTCTGCTGTAGTTATGACTGACTGTAGACTGGGAGTCTTTTCCAAAACCGTGTTTGTCTCATCACAAACTTTGGGAAACTTTCTCTGGGGTTTGGTATACCTCTTCGAAATTCTCGAACGTCTCCTGCGTCGCTTTTTACGTTTTGTTCCTGTTGGATTGATAACATCAGAAGAATTCCCAACCTTCTGAATTTTGTCAGTCTCATCATTGAGTGTGTTCTCCGCTGCTGTTTGTAATTTGGCTCTCGGTGAAAAAACAGAAAACCCAAAGTCATTACCTTTCAGTGTTGAGGCATTACCGACAACACTTAGCGTCTCCTCAGAGACACTTTGCTCTGCTGAGGTGATACTGACAATGAGCTCTGCAGGAAGGTCCTCTGTTGTCGGAGGAGTTAGCAGCCCTCCATTTGTGTCGTCAGTCTTGGTGAACTCGGTGAGATGGCTGCCTTGCTCATTGTCTTTACAAACATCCTCTGCATGTAAATTTTCTAGCACAGCATTCTGAGGCATATCCATGAGGTCAACCAGTGATTCAGTGCCTGGAATACCAATGTCCACAGATGCCTCAGAATCAACAGGAGTTTCCTGTTGCCTGTCCTCAATGTCTAGAGGACTAGCTGGTGCTTCCTCAGGTGATGAAAGACAGATATAGACATCATCCACAAGATCTTCTCTTCGCTCCTCCTGTCCAGCTGCCAAAATTTCTGAAACCTTGGATAGTGGCAGTTGAAAAGAGGTCGGTTTGCTCAGGTATGACTTTACGCTCTGCCATGTCCCTTTAGTCCACTCAGGAGAAGAATAAATATGCTTGTGGGCTTCTGCCACGTCATACTGATCTGGAAAGATGCTAACTTCCCTTGAGGGACTTTCTGCTAGTCCCGGGTTTATCAGTGTGGCATAAGTTTGCATATGCTGCGTCAACACCTCACACAGTTCTTCACTTGGGTCCATAGATGATTTCTCAACTTCACCCTCTGCATAATTTAGTGCTGGTATAAACTGAAGAATTTCAGGTGCCACAACAGGATTCTTCTTTCCAATCTTTGTGTCTGTAACAAATCAAGAAAGAATACTCGTTTAGCGTCTCTTTTTGTAATCTTAAATGATCATAATGCTTATCAAGCTCAAATTAGTGCTTTTCTAGGAACCACATGGATTCTGAAATCTTATACTTCAATTACACTTGGGCTATACCAACAAATAACACCTCAGTGGAACTGAAAACTACAGTAATTCACCTTTGCACATTTTTCTGATAACTGGTTAAATATCTACCACCAAGATTAGAATCCATCAAATGTTCTAGATTAAGTAAGAAACCTGTAAATTTGAAGAAAAAAAAAAGACAAAGAAGAAGAAAAAAATTGCCATAAATCACCTCTTCTCACAATCCGAGACTCGGGAAACACAAAAATGCCTTGCAATGCCTCATGGCCAGTGGATCCTGTATCTAGAGGTGGAACAAAATGAAATTTGTCATTCGCTGTGGGTCACCAAGACAGAATTTAGGTGCATAACTAACAATCAGATATGTTGACTGTCGACTACAAAACATGAGGTGAAGATTGTAAAATATTTTCAGTTTTTTACTTTTTAAATCTTACCATCATATCTTAAGAAGTTGGATGGGTGCAACAGAATCAGAAACCCACCATCATTCAGTGGAATAGTGAGAGCCTGTAAAGACATGTTAAATATTAAGTAAAATCCAGGCACGTGATTTTATGCAGTCTAAAATTCACAGAAGCCAACAAGTATCCAAGGAAATTACTACAGCTGATTATACTGATTAGTCCATTAAGAGATAATGAATTTAACATTAAAATCTTCAAATATCAAGTATTAATTTGCTAATCACTGCTGTAGAATATTCTTTGCATTCCGAGTGTTTCATATCAGTATAAATTGAACATGTAATGGGGAAAAAAAAGCATACAAACTAACAAGATCTTTCTCCTTGATCTCCCACAGAAGTTGAGAAAAGGAGCTGGTTTCTTCTGCCACAGTGGGAGTAAATTCACACAGGCAACAGTAAAAGCCATCAAGAAAGACTGAAAACAGTAAAAACAACCCAACTTCATTATCACATCACCGATATAGCAATCTATTAATCATTATCTCTAACTTTGTTTGAAAATCTAATTTTAATATCTCTCATTTTTTCTAATCTAATTTTTAATATGCCATTTACTTGAGAAAAAAATTAAGAAAAGAAGATAAATAAATCACACCTTCTTCAGTGTAGCTGGTCTCAAAAGCAGCTCTTGGCAACAGTTGTTGTATATCTGACATGGGGGTAACTTGAATGATTTTCACCACTGGTGGCCTTAAACAGAAACAAAATATTATATTATCCAAATAATGGAAGCCAGGTAAAAATCCAAGGTGTATATTCGACTTACAGTTTTGCAGGACATAAGGCTCCTGCAGGAGACGTGAGTTCAACATTGTAGAACAGTCTTCCAATCTGAAGCTGACCCCTCCAAAGCAAATAATTACAATCTGAAAGAAATTGCCCAAATACAACCGAAATTACCAAAAAAAAAAAAAGGTTATGAACTGTTAAACACTTAAATATTGTGTAAACTTTAATTTTCACAAAATAAATTTTTTTTAAATTTAAATTCAATTTCAAAAGGACCAGTTGTATGAACTCTCAAAATGTAACTGCGTAAGTCAAACATTTTTAAATAATGGAAGAAGTTGTATGTCTATGCCAGCTCATCAATTCAAAATTATATCATGATTTGTCCAGATTCAGTAAAATGTGGATATGAAATTCATCACTTTTTTTTTCCACTCTAAGAAATTTGTCTGACATGCTTTTATCTGTTTTAACGATCACCAGAAAAATCCCACAAAGTTTAGAAAGCAGTGTAATCCAAGCTTCTTCTCATTACAACATTTTCAATTATGAAACAAGAAATGTACTTGGACGCTTAATCATTGTGTCACAATTCACACCCAAGCACACTATTAGTGAGAAACTGTGCCGTTAAAGTAATCAAATCTGTGCCCTGATGCAACTACGATCTGACAAAAGTTGTAATTAATCATTTCTAAAAAGGGGAATGAAAAACATATTTGCTGTCAGATGAGGATTTTAACATTCATGAGTATGTGCTTAACTACAGGATTGTCCTGTATATTTTTACGTAAGATCTATCACAAAATATCAACCATTCATGACTGAATTTTTGCAAAGTGAATGGGTATAGCTGGCCAGGCTATTAATATTGAATGTTCATACAACATCAAGAGTTTTTTGGGTTTTTTTGTGAATAATCACATGGTACTTACCCAGTTTTGTCACCACACTGAAAAGAGAAAATCAGATATAGTTAGCTTGACTTGAACACTCAACTTGTATGAAATGGTACTGCATGCATATAACATCCATTAATATAATAATACATTACCCATTTTCTTCTGGAATAGGAAGTGTTTCTTTGGTGTCCAAATATGAAAATGATACAATAGCAAATGGGCAGGCAGCACTAGGAGACTGTGCTGATTTGTTGTTTACAAGCAGCTCATATATGTAATACTGAAAGACCAAAAACAAAAACAAAGAAATGCGGTTAAACCATCAGGTCTCTATTGATTTCTTAAAAGGTACTCAATATTACTGTGCTAATGAAGATCTGTCAGTTACACCAGTGACCATCAGAGAAAGGCACCTGTCCCCCTTTCACATAAATTGAAACAGTATGGTGTGTCAAGCTGGCACTGCCACTAACTTGCCTCCAAGGATACACTTAATCAGAGAGCAGGCGTAATGTAAACAGAACTGACACAGGGTGGCAGGTTGTCGGTGGGATTTGTTGATGACAAGACGAGGATGCTGGCAAGTTCCTCAGGCTCAGAGCCATGGATGCCATAAATCGACATATCTTCCCTACCCAAAGTGAGAGAAGTTATCTCCATCTGGCTACTCAAATGACAGACCCCAGTTTTTGGAAGGAACTAAACTTGTGTACACCATTCCATGGATGGTGGAACAGTGGACCAGCTCTACACCCTCAGCAGGGTCCTGGAGGTGGCATAGAAGTTTGCCCAATCAATCTACATGTGTTTTGTGGACTTAGAGAAGATTTTCGACCATATCCCCTGGGGAGTCCTGTGGGTGGTTCTCTGGGAGTATGGGGTGCCGGAAGCCCTTATAAGAGCTGTCCAGTCCTTGTACTCCTGGTGTCAGAGTTTGGTCCGCATTGTTGGTTGCAAGTCAACAAGTCCCATTTGGAGGAGTTCCAGTATCTCAGGGTCTTGTTCATGAGGGAGGGAAGGATGGAGCAGGAGATTGATAGGCAGATCGGTGCACCGTTTGCAGTGATGCGAACTCTGTATTGGTCCGCCGTGGTGAAGAAGGAGCTGAGACAAAAGGCGAAGCTCTTGATTTACCGGTCAGTTTACGTTCCTACCCTCACTTATGGTCATGAGCTGTGGGCAGTGACTGAAAGAACAAGATCCTGGATACAAGCAGCGGAAATGAGTTTCCTCCGTAGGATGTCCGGGCTCTCCCTTAGAGATGGGGTGAGAAGCTCGGTCATCTGGGAGGGGCTCAGAGTAGAGCCGCTGCTCCTCCGCATCAAGAGGAGCCAGATGAGG
>JAOWBL010069542.1:0-19709 GCA_028564865.1 Zenarchopterus dispar
GTCACTGGCTGTCTTTTGCAAAAATGAACAGTTAATATTTATAAGGATGTTGTGAGAGAAATGTATAAGATCAAATTTGTGTCATTTCTCTTCCTCCCTCAGTGACTTTCATCAAAAGTACCATACACTTTGGAGTATCCAAACATTTCCTGAAGTGTGTTGACAGCTTTAGTTTTTACACTTGATTTTTAGTGAAATAAATTTAAGATTATGCCTCTGACAGGCCATATTCACTGTGAGAGATGAACATCATCTGCCTCATTATCATCCACCTGCACAAACTCACTGGAAGTCACTTCATGCAAGTGTCTTCTTCTGAGTTTTTACTCCTATCTCAGTGAGGACCTAAGACAGGAAGAACAAGGCTCCTCTCTCACACACACATGCTTGCCGCTCTCGCATAAGTGCGCACATGCAAACATGGTGATGAGGTTTCCCATGGGAACACACTGGCTGCATTGCAGAGAGAGAAGCTGGTCCCGGCTGAGAACTTATCCAGATATGAAAGAAAAGGAGAGGGAAAGGAGCTGTGGGAGGAGGAAGAGGAAGGGGGAAGAGAGGGGAATGGAGGAATGGGAGACTGAGGAGCTGAAATGTGAATTTAATGGGGAAAGTGCTGAGAGGGAATGAGATGGATAGTGTGACACAGAGAGAGAGAGAGCTACCAAGGGAGATTAAGAGGCTGATACAAAAGAAGAGTGTGAGGGTTAACTTGCAGATAACAGAGAGACAGCGCTTCTGCGTAAAAGCAATTAAGACAGATCATTTGCGTTTGGGAAAGCAGTAAAACATGGACAAAATGCATAACCTACATTTTCAGCTGTTGTGTGACAGGTGTTTAACATGTAGCAAAGCATGTATATCTGTTTTATGAGAGTGTGACGAGTGTAGTCGCGTGTGAAGCCCAAATTTGAATTATATTCTTTCTAAGCCTATAAGTCACATTGTAAGACTGAAGACAAGCATGAGAAAGGAGATCAAGAGGAAACATACGATACATCTCTTGGGAGAAAGTGCCAGTCTCATGGGAGTTGTGTGTGCTGCTGCATTTTTGTGCATTTCCTCTCTGTATCTGTGCATGAGAGAGTTTGAATATTTGCAATCTGTTTATTTTATTAAAAGCAGTGACAAGTTGCCTTGGTAACTCATTAGGAATATGAAGGAGCAGTTTTGGGTAAAAGAGGCAGTGACTTCACTGGAGCAGGACTAAGAGGGCAGCAGTTTGACCCCCTGGTTTATCGCCGTTATTGCTAAATCACCCGGGTTCAAGTCCCCCATGACAGGGAGCATCTGTTTTGCTCAAGTTCCCCCTGAGCAAGAGTCTCACTCGCTCAGCATGCGGTCACCCAGTCTGAAGGGGATGTACTCTGGGGAGCAATCAGTGTTCTGCAGCACTGTCTCCAACCTCTCAGCATCCACAGCAGGTCGCGTTTTGTTGGTCCAGCCAAGAACTGGCTGTGCAAAAAAAAAAAAAAGTATGCTCAATGAGATACTGATGACAAGAGCATTGAATAATAAAAGTAACAATTTGTGTGCAGAATATTGGACATACTGCCTGTATTTCACAGTGCACTTTAACTTGGCATTTGCTTTGAAAATTGTTTATTGAGGTTCACTTTGGGGCACTGTCTGATCAGGTCACCTTTAAATGATAGCGTACAGAAAGTCATAATAATAAAGGCTGTGGTTTGAGCTTCCTTTGTTACATTTTGATATGTCACTGTGAGCATAAGCAATTCCAGGACCTGAAATTGAAGTGGCTATGTGTAATTCATCCATCGTGTATTATTTGCTCCGGTGCTTTTCCTACTGTGACATGTCAAAATGTTTTCTGTGACAAAGGCTTAATGGCTGGCTGTGCAGAGAGGAAGAAAAAGGCAGGTTTGGAACTTTGCTCTGAAGCTTTCATCATTGTAAAATAGCAGTATGAATGCATCTGAAGACATATCGTTTGTGCCATTTGCATTATTCATTTACAAAAAGCATAAAGGACAGGGAGATAAGGAAGGGACTATGACTGCCAGCTTCTTTGTCCCCAAAAAACAGTGCTGCTTTAGATGTTATTGAATGTCTTATTAACCATTTTTTTCCCAATGTACTGAGCTCTTTCCATCCTCCTTGGGGATTCTGGGTTGCTTTTCATGTGAAAGCCCCCCTCGGTTTGTTCTCTTTCCAGAATTTTATTTTTGATGATTTGAAATAACTCAAATGAATCAACCTGTGATTAATTTTGGTGAACTGAAAAGAGAAGGAAGTGATACCTATGAACTTTAACATGTGGGTGTTTCAAGACCTGCGATGGTCTTTCAAAGTCCAAACCTCACTCAGACCAAGAATGCATGTTATGTCTTAAAGATTGCTGTACACAAGCAATGCTCATCTTGAAGGATTTGGAGCAGTTTTGACTCGAGGAATGGACAAAAATCAGCATATCTAGCTTATCTAGATGTGACAAGTTTATAGAGACTTACACCAAGAAGCCTGCAACTGTTACAGCTGCAAAAGGGACTCTACATTGAACTGAGTTTGTGAGGTCTTCCTCTCATAATCTCAAGATTCAGCTCCAGCATTCCCATTAAATGATGTAGAAGGCAAACATGAAAAGAATGTCCCCATTTACACTTTGTGCCTTCTTACATATTCTTGACACCCAGATTTCAGATTTCCCCTTCAAAAGCACAGTTTAGCTTTTTTTGACTTCCAAGTGAGACTTTAATATTTAATGGTAGTTTAGCCTTTGTCCTCATTGTTGGATTAGGTTTATGCATTAAAAATATGTGGTTAATGTTTAAAAGTGCTTTGGCTAAAAATAAAGCATTTCAAAATCCAACAAGATCCCAATCAAATAAAACCTAGAAACAAGTTAATTAGACAAACCATTAGAAGTACAAGTCATAAAACCTCATTTGGACAGTGGACAGATTAGTCTACTTCTCTAAATATTTTAGTTTTATTTCACTTCTCTTTTTTTCTTTTTGTGTGATATTTACATATCAAGGTGTGCTCTTATTGTATTTTAGTTATTTCAGACTAATATCTATCTTAAACTGAAACATTTTTATCTATTTTTTTCCCTGGGGACTTTATTTTAGCAGTTTTCTTGGTGAGCATCTCTTTTCTTCTCTGACATGCAGTTTGCAGAGGCTGGGATGGATTTTCACTTAAATGCTCAGTTATTCTTGAACCACCGTGGACCTGGCAGTAAATGAATCGAGTATTCCACTCAATGTTATCCAGTACGTACAAACAGTGATATAATGTGTAAGCATGCTAATGGAAGTGGTAGAAGTAAAGTATAAAAAAATCAGAATACAATAAAGAACACCTACAGCACACCAGCAGGCAGGAAATGAGTCAGTGTCCTGTAAGCTCTCCCGCTGAGTCCCTAACAAGCGAAACCTGTCATCACCTGACATCTGGAAGGCTGCGTGTGTGTGTTTGTGTGTGTGTGTGTGTGTGTATGTGTGCTGTAGTCATCTGTTTGAGTGTGTGAGTGTATATATGTGTCTGCGAGCATGTGCGTGGTTGTTTATATTCGTGTGTGTCAATGGGTTTTGGCATCTGTGTAGACAGATGCCATAGTTTGTGTGCTTTACAGTGCAAGTGTGGGTGTGCTGGAGAGAGTGAGTAGTCAGTGTGTCTACTAGCTGGCTGTTTGTCATTAAAGAAACTATCATCTCCGTCCTTTGTCACAGCTTGTAGAGTTTGACTCAAAGTGATGGTAGCAGCAGCTGTGACGTTGTACTGGTGATTGTTGTGGTAAGGGTGATTGAATCGCTCATTCCTGTCTTCTGTGAGTGTTTTATACAGTCAAAACAAAACCAGAGACCTGCAGCTACGATTCATTTGTTTATTCTGTTGGCTTTGTCTAGTATAACCCCCCTCAGATGTAATCTTTGTGTTTTTGTGCATTGTGTTTGTTTTTTGTGCTGGTCACCTGTGTAACACTGAGCTTTGATGTAGCAGAAAGGCATGCCAGTTTAGCATTTAATTTGGATTTTAAAGGGGATATGTCATGCCCTTTTTCAAACGCTGACACAATTTCCTAAGGCATTAACATGACATACATTCATTATTTATACCTGGGATCTGGTGGAGCCTAGTTTAGAATCACCAGTTAACCTGACATAAATGACTGGGGGAGGAAGTTGGATTACCTAAGCCTAAACTATGCAAGAACAGGGGATAACACGCAAACTTCACACTAAACAGCCTCTGCCGGGGGTATGATGGATTTTCACTGAAGTGCTCAGTTATTATTGAAACCCAGTGCAACTGGCAGTAAATGACGTAAGTATTCCACTCAGCGCACACAAACAGGTATAATTTGTAAGCATACGTATGGAAGCGGTAAAAATGAAGAATAAAAAATTCAGAAATAAAGAACGCCTACAGCAGACAGGAAATGAGTCAGGGCCACAAACAACCACACCATCATTTATTTCTGCTGATTCTGTGTTGATCAAACAGCATACTGTGGAAATCATGTGTTCACACTGTCCAAGAGTGGGTTTTCAGGAACTTTTGATGTAAATGTTGCAAAGTATAGCAACAGGGCAAGTTTTCAGGTTTAAAGACAGATGATAAATAAAATGATGCACCAATACAATAGCAATAGCTAGCCATTAGAAAACTAATTCACATTTTTTTTAAAACAAAATGCTATTATCATAGCTTTTATAACTTAGTGAAGTCTCTCAGTCATAATTTCTTTTATATATTTTTGTATAGTATAAAATGTGGGACTACAGCATTTACTTTGACACATTGAAATCTGTTTTATAATGTATACCAACATTTACTTTACAAGGACTAAGAAGAAGAACAAAACATTTTTAAAAAAGAAAAATACCTACTGAATTGTGTTTTGGTCAAGTTCTGCCACACAAGGATCTCCTCTTCCTGGTCACAGCCAACTTGAAGCAGATTCTTCTGCCTTGATGGTAGTTTTCGTGGGTCTGCTAAACCTTGGGATGGTTTAGATCGTGCAGAGAAACTTGAGAAACATTTGTTTTTGCATTTTCCACTCAGCTTTATTTTCACCCTTATTTACCCAGTCTTGGGAATGTGACACTCTTTTTCAGTGTTTAGAAGTGTTTTCAGTTGATGGTGTCCACCATGGTCTTGGTTCTTCCAGTGGTACCATGTGACCAGGGGTTTCAGTGGGATGTACTTCAAGGTCCTTTTCTTCAACCACAGACTGTAAGGTGTTGAGGTCACCTTCCCTCAGCTAAACAAGCTAGATGGTCTTGGGAGAATGTCATAGATGGCTTTAGGTTTAATACAATGCTGGACTGTCCAAAGCTTGGATTATGAGCGTTTGTTCTCACTAGAATCAAATCCAACCATACTTCTGGTTCACTTCTCCTTGAATCATCGTTTCGTCTAATCTTGAATCAGGAATCCTGTGTCCTTTCTTTGCTTTCTCTTGTAGCAAGTTGTCGTGTTGCCACCAAGGCCAGCCCTCCCCTGACACATTGTGTCCACCAGCGCTTGTTCTTCAGTGACACTCGTGGCCTCTGTTGTCTGGACTTTAATAGCTGTCTGAGGGTCTTTTACAAATATGCCCTCCATTACCCCTTTTGGTTAACACGTATTGTTATATACCAGAGGGAGCAAGAACAGGTGTGTGTGTGTGTCTGAATGACGGGGAAAAATGAAGGTGTGGTGATATGTCATCATAATTATAATTACACATAACCACTTTTGGCCTTGTGTAAGTTCTTACTGTTTGTGACAAGATAGGCTAAGTTCAGGTGTTCAGGGGAAATGCAGAATAAGGGTGCCTCGTATTATAATGTATGAGAAGATTACGGTGCAACCTCTTCTAATTCTTATTTTTCATGTGTGTATGATGAACAATCATGTGGTACTTTCTAAGTCTTAAAATAAGATGAATATAAACTGAGGTGAACAACATTATTTGTAATTATTTAACTAAAACTAAACCCTAATGAAAAAGTGGTGGGTGGAAAAAGCTAAGTATCCCAACCTGATTGAAATGTTGTCTTGAAAAGAAGCATGCAAAAACTATTTCCTACAAACTTCAATGAACTTAAACACTTTTATAAATTCTTGCACAATGCTGCAAATCCTTCTGTTGACAAACGTGAAAGTACAATAAAATTCACTACAATCTTGCACATTGTGATAGAAGGTCGCCTCTTCAGTAAGCTCCAGTGAATTAAAAAGAAAAAAACTAACTGAATGGTACCTGCAGAAACAACACTGCATATTTGGAGGTTGTTCAATCACCAAACTAACTTCTCCCACTCCTGGCACTGTTAGATCGTTTCTGGTTATTTAAGGAGGGCAAACACAAAATTATAAACAAATGTACAGCACCAGTTACAGCAAGGCATGCCTGTTTTTCATTCTAATTTAACTACATATAAAGGCTTTAAGAATAAAAATAACATACAAAAATAATAACGTTCTGTTTGATCAGATATGAGATTTAAATTAAAAGATGGTTTTGCAAGTATCACTTTGAAACAATATCTCACGTGATATTTATTTCCCTTTTATACCTCTGTTTATTCATAACCAAAGCTTTTATCAATCAACCCATAACCAAAAACAAAATGTTGCATTGAATTTTGATTTAAAAGGTCTCCTAAATACTTTTAGTAAGGAGGAGTAGTGCTGACAGTGGGAACATTTAATGTGGAAACCTGGAAATTCTGTCAAAAAAGCCATTCATTTTTTGAATTCATTTATATGCCCCACTTTCAGAAAGACGTGTGTTGTTAGTTGTGGTTTTGATCTTTATCTGACACCAAGATTAAACTTCAGTGTCATGCAGTTATGAGCGTATTTAGGATGTCATTGTTCTCTTCCTGCTATGAAGAGTACCTTCGCCTTTGTTATATTGTATTTTTAATGCAGTAAATATGATCTCTAAAATGTTGGTCAGAATCTTAAAATTTAAAATAAAGCCTTGAGGGTGGATCTTTAACAGTCTTCTTGTACTTCTCTAACATCCAGACACTGATACTGGTCTAAAAGGCTTTCTTCAGCTGTCAGTGGAGCCCGTGTCTTCTTTTCTACTTCTTTGCTCTGCTAAGTTCTCTTTCCAGCCTCTGCTCTCTCTCCCAAAAGCTTAATAAGAGGAGATCTCTTTCTTTCCCCTCCCTTTGGTGCATTTTTTTTCCAATACAGAATCACATTTAGAGCATATGGTTCAAAATCCACTGAGTTCAGACGTCATTAGGTACATTTAAACACCATTAAACAAGCAACACAAAGAGACCGATCCTGTAATTACAGCTATTGTTATAAAGAGGAGAGTATATGAGTTTGTTGATGGTGCTGGCACAGCGCAGGGCTGTTTGCTGGCAACTGCAGCTGAATAAGTCTAAGTTTGTTTGTGTATTCATTGTGAATGTGTGTCGAATTCACAACCGAAGTCCAATCAGTTTTGGCTACACAGAAAAAGCACTAACATCACAAGAGAAATGAGTTTCATCATTTGCAAAATGTTTAAGTGAAAGACTGAGTATGGTCTAAAAAAATAAGGGAATGGCATTTGACTATAATCAACAAGTGAAAAGGAGTTTTGATGAGGAATTGAACAGCTGCAGTGACACATCCAGATTGAAAAAGGTGTCATTTTCAAATGAAAGGGGGACTGGAAATCATAAAAAAAAGTAATTTAGTTCTGCACACATGTTCTGTGTTGGTGTCATGCTTGAGCTAGAAAATTGGAAAATAAAATCTAACATATTGGGAGGTCAGACTCTGACTTAGGTCTTTTGGTTCAGTTTATGTGACAGCAAACTATTTTGTTTTCAAATAAAAGTTTGAGTAGCTTGAACTGTATTAACTCATTTTTTTTTCTATTGAGGTTTTTGTGCAGAGTTTGGTGCAAAACGGAAACATGACCCAACGGAATATGCACAAATGTACACATGCGTGCATGTGCACACAACACACACTGTGTACACACAACATATTACCTCCTTCTGCCCCACTTTTTTTTCTTCTCTACATCTGGACAGCAAAACTAGAGTTAGATTTACTTCTACCAGACTGTCTTTGTGCTAGCTGGAAACAAATCACACCCTCGACATTTTACTGTTATGAGATTTTCCATTTGTGTTCAGTTTAGTCTTTTAGAGAAGTGGGCTGCAAAATCATATCCCATAAATCAGCTTTTTGGCTGCATAATTGCAGTTTAATTTGAAATGTAATTTGGTTACTAGAAATTTGTTAGGTGAGGATTTGCAATGGAGATGGCTTCGCTGGCTGTTTGCAGCTGAAACTGAGAAGATAATGGAGTTTTTTTTTTCTTTTTCAGCTTGCTTCATGTCAACTTCACTGTTTTTGTCATTTTAGTAGCATCAAAAAAAAAAAAGACAAGCAGCTCATGCTGATAAACCACAGTTCATGTGGTTTTCATGAGGTGTTTTCATACTTGATGTTGCTCTGTTGTGTACTTTCGCTTTGGAGGAAGTATGCTGTCACTGACAGCACATGCTTCAGGCAGTAGCTACAGTATTATACCTTTTTAAAAAAGAAAAAGTAAATATAAACTAATCCTTAGATTCACCATTTGACAGAAAGCAGCATGATGATTTCCCCTGTTTTAAAAGTAAGTTACACATTTGATGGACAAGAATACAACGGATGCTAGACAATTGCAGCCTAACCCTTAAAACAAGGTCAGATCTTAAATATATAATCACAATGCTGAGTTGTTCACACTGCGAATGATCAAAACTAAATTTCATCCTCACACAGATTTAATCTCTGTCTGCTCATTTTCCTGTTTTGCTCCATCATGTTTGCAACAAATGTATGAGTTCATGCGTAAAACTCTGCCTGAAAATTCAGAAATAAAATCCTACCCTTTTCTGCATGCCACTTACTCTAATAAATGGATGTCTCTTTACAAACCAAGCCAGACATGGCTGTCATCATTTCACTGCGGCAAATGCAATCTTTTCAGGCCATTGACTTCACTTGCGTACCATTTTTTAAGTCCCTTAATCTAATCTGACTGTGGTGGTTGATTTTTGTGTAACTGGATCATATTGTGCTACAGGTCCATTGAGGGTTCTCTTCCATCAGCCCCGTGTCCTCCTCTCTGTTATGTGTCAACCTGTCATCTCTCCCCTACCAGGTTGGCGATTAGGCTTGTTACACCAGCTCACAGAACTTTCTAAGGGTTTTTTTCCCTCTTTTACTAAGAATGGTTCACAGACTGATTTGCAAACAGCCATATGCCAATTATTCATAACTCGGGATACGCCAATTAAACATCCAGGCCATACTACGCATCCAGAACATTCAGGGCACAGAGAGCATGCTAAGCACCCACTTTATCTCTGCCTTTGCTTATCTGTGCCCTTTCTTCTCTCTCTCTTTCTCTCTCTCTCTCTCTTTTTTACTTATTTTTTTACATCCCTCAAAAGATGGGTACACGACAAATCTAAAATAGTTATCAAGTCTCCAGCAATTCCCAGTGTGAATTTTACATGTAAAGCTTTCTGTTTTCCTGCCTAGAAACTATCCCAGGTTTTGGAGCATCAGCTGTTAATGTCCCACCAGTGAACATGGGGGGCTTTGGTGTGGGGCTCCTGTGTTTTGGTACTTCAGTTCACCATGAATCTGTCACAGAGACAATGTGTTAACACGCTATAGATTCTTCCAATTCATGTCGTACATATTTTTCTGTGTGTGTCTGTTTTTATATGTTGCATTTTAGCATGCTGTAAAGATGCCACGTTGGCCATGTCTTCCTTATGAAATAGATTTTGATCTCAGTGGGATTTCTGGTTAAAAGAAAGAAAAAGAAAAGAATAAATCATAACAAATTAATTGAAAGATGAGAAGACACCCAAGTGTGTTTGGGCTATTGGCATGTTGGTTTCATTTCGAACTGGCAGCAGAGAGGACCAACTGTGCCAGCTTATTGTATTAGACAGAAAAGAAACTGTAATCTTTTCACTGAACTGCCTTCTGTGTGTGCAGCAAAAACTCCTGAATTTGCATACTTTTTAATAATAGAGTAACAGCTACTGGAAATACGGGGTGATGAGGCTGTGACATACAACACAAGAACAAGGTTGAATCACTCTGTTAATCACCATCAGATGATTCAGATAGCAAACAGACTCGTGATCATAACTTTTAATCATACCAAAGGAAATTTGATACCATCAAGGTTCCTTGAACACAGAGACCCTCTTGGGTGTTTCCACCCAAGCTGATACATCACTGACAGAGGGAGAGGTTGCTGAAGAGCATGTGTCTGCTTCTGCTCTACTGACGGCCTCAGATGTTTTGTGACCAAACACTTCCAGCGTTTGCTGGGTGTTTAAACATCTGTGGTAGCCCCACATCCTTCCTCTGAATTGTGAGAAACTGTCTGAGTTTTTGTGTGTTAAATAAACTGTCATTTCAATTTTGGTGGCAGCAATTTAAAGAATGAAAAAGACAAGACTCGCAGTTGCAGTTTATATATTTTAAAATGATCTGGCAAAGTGTGTGGAAGATATATATCAAGTCAGGCAAGTTTGTGCTTATCAATGAAACAAGAAGATGAGGTCAAACCTTTTTTTAAATAAACTTGGCATCACAAATATCAGTTTGAATTCTAAGATTTTATATATTACTCTTGTAAATACTGAGCTAGAATAAATGCTATTCAACTGACATTAATGTGTCTTCCTGTAAACTGAAAATATACTTTTCTTTCCTCTCCAGTCAAGTATATGCGTGAGGCCACCCCATATGTCAAAAAGGGCTCTCCTGTGTCAGAGATCAGCTGGGAGGCTCCGCCTCCTGAGTCTCCTCGCCCCAGTAGCCCTGCTGTCACCACATCCTTTGACCTCCCCAGCCCTCCTACCCAGCCCTCCCTGTCACTGAACGGCGACAGGAGATGCATACCGCTGAAGATGTGTTATGTAACACGAGCCATGACCACACCAGATCCTGAGAACAGGTAGGTGGAGGCTCACACGTGCCTCACAGACACTCATACACCTTGTTATTTTTGTCATTTCTTTTTTTTCTGCAGTAATTTTTTTCTTTTCTTTTTTTTTTTTCTTTTTTTTTTTTGGACCTTCCTGACATCCCCATGTACAATATATGAAAACAAAAATAAGTACCACAGTGAAAAACAAAAAGAAAAAAACAAGCCATGCTTAAAGAAGAGAACTTCAACCCCCTATGAGAATAAAATCAGTTATCCGAGTCACTAATGACTTATGACCTTTCCTGAAGTCCAGACAAAATTCCTATCAGTTTGTATGTGAGTCTAAAAGTATTTAAAAAAAAAAAGTCATGTGCAACAGCCTTTGTAAAACTTTGTACTCCCTTTTTAGCTGTATAAGTGTGAAAAAAAATAAATAATTAGTGGATCTTGGCATGCCTCTCACCTGCAATGGGCTGGGATTGGCTCCAGCAGACCCCCGTGACCCAGTAATGGATTCTGCAAGTACAGAAAATGGATGGATGGATGGATCTTGGTATTAGGCAGATACATCTATAGACAGTCATCTGCATATAACTTTTTTCACTGTGGCTATATTTTTTTTAAACAAAGACAAAACCAAACAAACAGTGAATATTCAGCAGAAGATCCAGCCATTTGGCTTCATCACAGTCTCTCAGTGGATCTCTTTGTAATAGCAATTAGTATTAACACTGCCAACAGAAACCTACCAAACTGTAAAGCTCAGTAACATTCAGTTGGTCCAAGACATGATTCACCATAGTTCTAACTTGTTATGTTTTTTCTTTTTCATCAATATTTTCTGAAATTTCCCATAAGATCATAAGATGAGACTGTAGTTCTTAGTAAGTCATGAATTCAACTATCTATATGCAGATGCTCATTTGTGTGTTTATGTTTGCCTTCTAAATGAAAGTGGTTCTCTGGAGATCCCTGATCTTTTCTGTTTCTCACTTTATTATCTAGATAGGTTATTTCTTCTATTGCTTCGCCCTACGACTAAATATGATTAAAATCTCACAAGGTTTGGCCCAGGATTTGCATCTTCTCCAGGAAAAACACGGGCTTACTATAGAAAGGATTTGAAATTATGGAGAGAAAATATATTAGTTTTGAACAATATCAGTCTTATTTAAATTAAAATGAAATGTGGCGTGTCACCTTTAAAAGAGCACATTGTGGTTTCTCAAATTGTGGGTTCTCAAATGTCATGAAGCCACAAATAAAAGGGAACCATTTCGTTATTACAGTTTATATTCAGCTTAGAGAAGTAAAAGTGACTAAAATGAAAATCCTAAATTGGCTGTAAGTTGGGGTGAGAAAAGTTTGACATGTGAACCTGATCTAATCTAATCTTTGATTTGGTTTTGTTTTTGGTAAACACAGCCAGTCAAATATGGCTTCTTCTTTTTTTTTTTTTTAATTCATTAGGGTTAAAGTCCTTCAGGGCTTGTTAACATGTGCCCCACAGTCTGCAACCTTCATCTGACATCCACGATGGATTACTCAAAAACTAATTTTCTTCAGGACAAACATTTGAAGCAGTGGTCAGAAAATCAGTTTCTCCTCCTCCGTTTTTCTATCTTGGTTTTTCACTTCCCATGTTCAGCTCTTTCTCATCATTGCTCTCTCGAGTCTGTTTTTCTATCTTTCGTACTTGTTTGTGTTTTTCTGCCTCTTATGCTTACCTCTCCCTTTCTTCTCTTTCATTATCTCTCTCTGTTCCCAAAGAGAGGCGAGCCTCTCTTCCTATCAGCCCCTCACTTTGTTTAAATTTTTTTTTTCGGCTCATCACACTTCTGAGTGTTTCCCTATTATTCTGTCTCTTCGTCCACATAGAGTGGAACCTTACTAAATATGAACGCTTCAGATGATGAAGGCATCAAAGTGAAGGGACAGCACTCAACCTTGCAGTCTATATTTTTAGACCATTCTGTAAAATATAATAGTATAAGAACAGCCAGTGGAACAGAGACTTCTAAATAAACAGAAGTTTATTCAATTGATTTTAATCTTCTTTTTGGATATATACTCAAGTATTCTACTACATGTCACTCAACTTTTCACATTGCCCCTTTAAAGATATAATATATAACATTTGAAGTAAAATATGACCGTAAACATCAAGTTGTGATGTGAATAGGCTTGAGTCTCATAGTGTCCTTGTTAGAAAGTGCTGTCACTCGTCGTCTGTGTGTTTGCTGCAAATCGAGCTGCTGTGTTATGTGTTGAGGCAGTCTTTCCTGTGACACATTCACACTGGTGTACGTCAGCATCTTCTGTGCAGTCCATAGTAGGTATACTTGCAGTCTTATTTCAATGAATTCTTCAAATAGAAAGCTGCCTTCAAAGAGAATGATAAGTTTAGAGTCATTTTTTGTAGGTTTTCCTGAGACAGAGAGATCTTTCTTTAGTTTCACATTCATTTCTGGGTTTTTTTTCTTGTTGGACTGACACTGTTTTATGCTCTTGCAACACCAGTGGTTTTGTGTTGTATTCACACATTGCACCATTAATGCAGGGCAAAGTCATATTTATGACTTCTGAAATTGTTTGAAAGTTGTTGTCTGAACTTCTAAGTTAAAGATACACCATATAAACAGTGGCAGAATTGCTAATAACTGAGTATTTAATCAGATTTAATTCCTTCATGTTTTTCATTGCATTTGCTCTGTGCACAATTTTTATGTGCAAGCTCAACAATCAATGAACTGCATATTAAATGACCAGAATGTGCTTATTTTAAAGCTTATTTAATGGCATGTATTCATTTATGTAGCATTAAAACTACTCAATGTAGCAACCCCACTTCTGGCCACAAGCAAGCCTGTAGATCAGCTATATAGATTTGACTATTTTGGTCTCAGTCGTTTGATTTCACATCCATGAGCGGAGTAACTTTTTTCTGTTACGTCAGCAGAATTTATATAAAGCAGTAAATTGATTTCTGATATGATTGATTGACAGTCGGCTCAGCCAGTTTCCAATATCACTTCCTCATCTGTAATCATCATGCTACCAAGCTTACCAAAGCAATCGGCAGTTTGTACCAACTCACTGTCAGCTAAATGCAACAGTCATTTTTGATTTTGCTATTTCAGCGGGGGATAACTTTGATGTGGTGGGCTCTTGTCGGCTTACAGGACAACACGGCTGTGCGCAGTAAGAGGACAAAGAGGCGTCAAAACCACTCTTCAGAAACCAATGGATCACGTGAATTGTTTTTACAGTCTAGCCTTACCAGAAAAGAGAGGCTATGAATCATTTTTATTTATGCTGCCTCCATGTGGTCAGAAGTACTACATAGTGGCTTTAAGTTCATGGCACTTAAACATTTTGGGAAAGCAAAACAAAGACTTTTAAAAACCTTGTTGACTCTGGCTTAATGAACTGCTGCTATCTAGGTTGGAAAGTTGGTTCCCATCAGCTGTAATGTGACTCCACAACAGATCTAAAGGGCTATTTCCTTGTTCGGTGTTGCCTTTTAATCAACTGGCAATGGAATTATAGCATACAGTGTCATCCATTGCATTGTGACCCAACATAAAAAGAAAAAATGAACCTCTTTATACATTTAATATTTGGGATCCCCTAAAAAGCAGGAAACAGGAGTCAGGGGAACTACAGAACCATACCAGAGACTAAGGACCTCCACAAATGAAAATCATAATATTTAAAGTCATGTATGTAGACCTGATACACAAAGAATATACAAAAGTTTCTACCTCTGTTTTACAGCATAGATCATCAGTTTCATTCCATGGAGTTTTCTTTGAATGTGGTATTATCTGGTTGTGTTCTTGGCACGTGTGTGTGTGGTTTAGGCTTGACTTTGGGTTCTGTGGTCCTGAGGTAGTCACACGTTTTCCAGGGTAGGAGTTTGCAGAATAAAAAATATTTCAGATAATTCACTGTCAATGTCTCCTTCATACAAAGCTTTTACTTTAACATCTAATCACTTTGAAAGTGCCCAAGGACTGTTTAGTGAAACTTTCAGTGAAACATTGGTTGATGTGTTAAACATTTCAAGAGCACTACATAGTTGAACATTCACTTTGTTGCTCATAACATTAACGTTATTGTTGCCCGTTATCCCAGGCATCAAGGTCACCTTCTCATCTAGTGACATTTAGTAACACAGGGAGATTTGCTGTGCACAGATAACATTATGTTTTGTAGATTCATAAAGTTTGTGGGCAGATTCACAAGTAGAGATAAAGACCTTGGCCAAATTTACCTTTACTGGCATGCTTTTATAAAACCATTTCCTTATCAACAAAGCCAGGGCAAATTCCCTTTGGGCTCACCAAAAATTCATAGTAAATGTTTAAAAGAAGGACACTGTTACATTTAAACCGAGAAGCTGGGAGTTTCACAGACTTTGTCCCATGATAATAAGCCAAAGATTGCAGGGCAAGCCAATAAGCTCAATCTCTGTTTTCTTATTTCAGTTTCAGGGATAAAATGGTTTAAGAGGCTTTATGTTAAGTGACACAAGAATCTGGCTTATCTGTCTTTTCTAGACTCATTGCAGAGCTGTATCCCTTTGAGGCTTTTCTCTTCATTTCAGCAGATGTTTAAGCCAAAGACAAGATACAGAAGAGTCATATATTTGAGAAAAGGCAGAGGAAATACAGTGATGAAGACCTGATAAAAACAATATTAAAGCAGTCGGAGGAAGAATTTAAACAGAGGCTCTATTTATATTCTTTATGTTTACTTTTAAGTATTCTGCAGTTTGCTGAAAATGTTTCCCTCCCCAGAAGTCACTATCTAGATTCAGATCACATATCAATTACATATATGTAAACTGGATTTTTAGGTCATATTGTTCATGAATGTGTCATAATATTTTTAAAAAATAGTTTAAAACAGTTTAAAAAAGGTTAGGGTTACAGTGCTCACAAATTAACGGATCACACAACACTCTATGTAAAAAAAAAGTTATTCTCGTTAGATTGTGAAAGAAAAATTATTATTTCAAGCTGATGTCAACAGGTGATTGTAATATGGTCCAAAATACATCCATGAGTGTTTAAGGGGCAAAGACAGGCAAATAAGTACCACTTTCTCAACAAATGTGTGAGAAAATCCTGGAAGGTCTCAAAAAATTAACCATTGAAGGTTAGAAAGATTGTCATATGTCTTATTCTATAGGACACAATATCATTAAATATTTCAAATGGAGGAATTTTAGAACTTCAAAGAACATGGAATAATATCCTCCAGTTTCCGTAGCTGAGTAAAGGGAAAGGTCATGAGCCATAATTTTAATATGGCACCCATGATCTCCAATCTCAGCACATCTAAAACGTTACTGTGTTGAAAAAGAAAGAAAGGAAGAAAGAGACCTTATGAGAACCTTGTACAAAGGCTGCACCACTGCTTCAAGGCTCTGAGACATCTGGATCTGGATCATTATACAATAGAAATGTATATTATGGTCAGACAAATCCGTATTACTGCTATTTTCATATGGAAAAAATGGCCAAGGTGTGCTCAGGATTGGCAACAACAAGGTCCCATCCAGGCTGTTATCAGCAACAGGTCTAAAAGCCAGGGTCTGTGATGTGTGTGTGTGGTTTTAATGCCCTTGGGAAAGGTCATTGACACTTCTGTGATGGTAGCATTAATGCAGCATTTCTGCTTTAATCCTACCATCACATAGTTTCTGTGAAGTTTCATTTTCAAAATGAGTTATCATTATCATTTTGAAAAAGATTTCAAAATGATAATGTAAAAAACTAAATACTGCACACATTACAAAAGCCTGGTTGAGGAAGAAAAGGGTACAGGTATTGGATTAGCCTGTCTTCAGTCCCAACCTGTCCCCGACAGAGAAAGGAACAAAATAACACCTGAAACACTCCACCACTGGTGGAGTGTTTACTGTTAGTAAACACTCCAATAGTATTACTCAATACTATTAATGTTGCCATTAATTTTAATGCATCGCTTGTCAGCAAAGTTAGCCAGTTAACATTTTAATAAAGTCATGGCTCACTTTCTTGTACTTTCTGTATTTAATAACAATAGTCCTTTGAGTACAACTAGTGTGCAGAAACAAACTTATGTAACAGTATTCACTTGTTCCATATCAGTCATCTGGATGTGCTGTTTTCTCTCTGATTCACAAAATGCTCTGCGTGTCTGCGTCATGTGTGCAGCAGTCCACATCATAGCCAAAAAACCGGTAATAGAGTCTTGTGTAGCTCGTGGCTGTCAAATTCTTTCCAAAATAAACATCATTAAAGAACTTCTGCTCCCAAATGCACATCTGGCCCTGGAGCTGGAGTTTCCCCTTCCTTCCCCACTGCTCTTCCCTAGCCTGTCCTTAATCACTTGCCTTTAACACACGAACCCGTTCTATATTTAACCCAGAGTAGCACCTAGAGGTGATCCACTGGAGATGCTCTTTACTACTTCCAAGGTTGTGACAGCAAAGTAAATTTATCACATTCACAGGGGACTTTAAAGTGTGTGTGTGTGTGGGTGGGTGTGAAGTGTGTGTGTGTGTGAAAGAGAGAGGGCTAGAAAGAGAGATAAAAAGGAAAAGTTGCAAAGGCAGCATGTTTCAAATTTTAAACCACCCAGGGTTTGAAGTTGTCTTTTTCTCACAACAAGGAGCACCTGGGCGGTGGATTTCTATCGACACACTCATTGTATCATCGGTAGAACACAAAATTGAACTGAAAACAATGTTCCTTGAAGAAAGATTGGAAATAGTTTACATATTTATTTCTCTACAATGTATATTATTAAATGGTTTAAGAAATCAGAACAGCTTTCCTCCTGTTCTCTCGCCTTTTCATGAATAAAGGACGAGGGAGCAAACTGGGCACCTTTGATCTCCAATCCCTCTGTTCTGCATCAAGAGCCATCCGTCCTCACTAGATAAAACAACCACATGAGCAAAGGAGTACTTTTGGAAACCTCCATTAAGCATTGCAATGCAGAGTTAGATGCACAAAGTCGCTCTCAAACTTTACTCTAAGCCCTATTTTGACCTTGTCCAGAGGTGATGTAACATCTCTGGACTTGCAGGCAACTGGGAAAGGACCATCCATTAGGACATCATCAAGTCCAAAAGCCAGGCTCTGCGGTGTTGTAGATGTAGAGCTAAAATGGAAACTGTACAGTTTGTACTATGTGCAATGTACAAATCACTGCCTGTTCTCCATCGTTCATACTGTCCCTACTTCTTCTGAATTCAGGCCACAGACAGATAAATGCTTAAATGGTGTATGGTTCTATTAGAGTTTCTTTACAGTGTTTTGTGCATTTTCAGTTTTTTTAATTTCCTCATTTAAACCACTTGAGTACCTTCAACACGGACAAATCTCAGCAGGAGGCACATGCTTACCATCTCTTGTTCTATAATTATGTGACTAAGAAATAATTGAACATTTTTGTGTAAAAGAAAAAAATAATAGTTATTATTATCTCTTTGTGGTTCTAAATTTGTTTTCCTTTCCTCCAAAAGCTGCAGTAGGCAGCCTACCTTCCATGTCTTTTTGCCTTATGCTACACAATAAAGCATCATCTTTATGCTTTGTCTGCAGCCGCATGAACCTTTTTAAAATTCATATTCACTGAGCACACAATCAGACCAATCATATGCATTTTCCCTTGAGGCAAGGCACATTCCCATAGGATATGACCAGATTAGTTATGGAAATTTTCTGGGAGACGGCATTGTATCATCTGGCCCACACAAAATGCATGAGCAATGCCTTTTTCGTGTTTTCAGTTGAATTAACTCAAATTTCAAGGCACTTTATTTTAGTGTCCTGATTGAGTGCCCATTGTGAAGTGGATGAGACAAATGGAGCATCTGTTGAAGCTGAAACCTAACTGAATAACATTTGATTTCTAAAATGATTAGTTGAGACCAAAATGAGTTTGCCTGATAAAGCTGGAAATATATTTTAGATTTTAATTCCTTCATTTCCCATCCATGAAGTTTGTAACTGGAATGGAAAGGGGAAGTCTTTTTTCCCAAAACTTTTCTTATCTCCTCTTCCAGACAACTGGAGCTGCACTCTCCTGACGCCAGACACAGCATAGTGCTCCGGTGCCCAGACCAACCATCTGCCCTGTCCTGGTTCTCTGCCATGCACTCTGTCACATCAACGCTGGCACAGGTCTGTCTTTAATATGACTGATTACACAGGAAGCTGTCATCACCACTGTACAATTAGACATGTCAGTGGACATTATTATACTGAATGATCATGTGACTTTAAAACTGTCACCTGACGCAGCGGACACTAGCGGAGGTCATCCACAATACATCCAAGATTGGGATGGCTGCCAGTAAAGAGATACGACACCTGGGATGGCTGGCAGGCAAGGTAGGATTGTGAGTGTACTTGATGCAGTGGTGAAACAAGTCTGATGTATTTACTCAATAGCACTATTGGGACTCTGAGAAATTATACAGCGTCCCCAAAGTCCCACTTATTAAATTTAGCAGTAAAGATTTTTTCAAGACTATAGTGAGTAACTTGACTAGACATTTGAAGTTGGTTGAATTGCTCTCAGTTTGGTGTTTCCATTTGCACTGCGCATAATGAAAAGGAGTTTATTTAAGAATCAACTGAAATCTGACTTGTACCTGCTTTTTTCTTTCTTTTTTGCATTATTTGTTGGGAGGGGGGATTCTTTAAACTATGGATGGATGGATGGATGGATGGATGGATGGATGGATGGATGGATGGATGGATGGATGGATAGATAGATAGATAGA
>JAOWBL010069543.1:0-19709 GCA_028564865.1 Zenarchopterus dispar
TAAAAAATCTCCCCTTCATTTGGCCCCCCCCCCCCCTTCCCTTTTTTTTTTAACAATAATAAGAGTAATAAAAGTCCAAAAGTCTGCACTTTTAATCAGTTTGTTTCCAATGTGAACCTTTTCTTCAGGCAGATCAGGAAGAATTATTTCTTTTATAGAATAAAATGATGGAAGTTGAAATAAAAGTGGAACTGAAATGATTTGTTATTTAATTGTGTAGTCTAACAACTGATGCAAACTAGGTAACAAAACACATGTTTATACAGTCTCTACACACACTGTTTGCAAACTGACATTATTTATCAGCAGATCACAATCACTTTCCTGAAACCTTAATGTAGGCTGATTATGACTAAGGTGTGATTAGGTTTAGGTCTTCAAGGAGCTCTTGGTGAGAGCTATGGAGAAGGCTCATATTTCATTTCCACATTCCTATGTTTAAAAGGGCTTTGTTGCCATGGTTACAAGAATCCATATGCAGACCAATGTCAGGCTTTAAAAACTATAGTTTAATGTTGTTTCAAATAGACTATATTTATAAACATGGCCCATTTGTACTGTTATTTTAGGTCCAAATTATTTGGAAGAAAAATCTCTTTGATTGGATCAACCAAAGCCAGTTTTTGGTATCTGTCTTGGACATCAGCTACTCTCTTTGGTAATTGGAAAACACTTAAATCAGGTGTTAGTGGAAAATCATTGGCTGAACTAAAACACAATCCATTTACCCAGCTGTTTTTTTTCTCCATCCAACTTCACATGATGTGTTATTTACACATGTAAAGCACATATTCTGTTTAGCACCTGTTAATACTAATAAATGTATTAGAAAACCAGATATCATATGACTGCAAGTTTTCTGCTTTCAGAAAAATGCTAATACCATGAGCACCAAGCAGTTTTAATCACCATTCAGAAAGCAGTGGGGGTCAGTCCAGGAATAAATTTTTCTTGCAGTGATGAGTGATTCTGGCAAGGTGAAGTACCTCCAGGACAAACTCATGAGCAGTAGTTCCACTGTGGAGATTATCCTCTCCATGGATACATAGAGATTTTCCAAGTTTAATATCAACATGTCCCACTTCTCGAAGAGAAAAAAAAAAAGACAAAAAAAAGACCCTCTCCTTTGGCAGAAAAGTAGCAGGTAAAAGTATGGCTTTTCAAGACAGCCCCGATTTCACTGCTTAGTTGCAGCTACAGCAGTCAGCATTATCTGTTCTTGAAAGAGCTTGAACAATACATCTTGACATTGTCATTTGCTTTGGAATAATCTTCTACAGCCTCACCTTGATAACATGGTTTGATTGTTCCTCAAACAGTTTTAAGCCTCCTAAACACACTACTATAAAATAATTTCTACAAAAGTTAAAAAAAACCTATTACAATAAAATTAGTCATACTTTTTGTGTTGTCTCTAGACTATGTTGCTAGTTCTAAGAATTTAGTAAATAAAATTTTGCTTACTCCATTACCAGAGATATTTTTGACTTAATATAACTTGACTTAATATGAGTCTTGACTTAATATAAATTACTTGTATTAAATCTTTACCTAATATAAGTCACTTATATTAAGTCCTGACTTAATATAAGTAAAGTTGACTTAATATAAGTCAAGCTGAATAGATTTAGGAATATTATACCTATTTTTAGAGGGGTTGCTTTTGCAGTGCAGATGTTTCCGCTTCTTGATGACAATGTTTTAGTTAACAAAAGAAAATAGTGATAAAAGGCATAAGTAGGGTATAACTAGTTAATCACATATTTAAGCAAAACAAGGGAAGTTTTTTTGTATAGTGCATTTAAACAACAAGGTGATTTAAAGTCCTTTAAATAGACATTAAAACAGCATCATGTAGCAGAAAATAGAAACCGTGATTTAAATAAAAAGAATAAGAAAGAATAATAGATAAAACAGTGGTAATATGATCAGGTTTTGAAACTCAAGCTTAAATGTAACAGTGCAGATTTGGAACTTTATTAAATGAAGCTGAGAACAGATGTCTTCAACCTGGATTTAAATAAACTGAGTGTTTTGGCTGACCTGAGGCTTTTTGGGAGTTTGTTCCAGATATGTGGAGTATAGAAGCTGAGCACAGCTTCTTCATGTCTTGTTCTGACTCTGAGAACTGATAAAAAACCGGATGGCCTGAGGGGTCTGGACTGTTCATACTAAATCAGGAGGTCACTGATGCATTTTGGTCCTAAACCATTCAGAGCTTTATAGACCAGAACCAGAACTTTAAAGTCTATCCTCTGATGGACAGGCTGTCAATGTAATGACCTTAGAGTTGGACTGATGTGGTCCACTTTGTTGGTCTTAGTGAGGGCTCGAGCAGTTCTGAATGAGCTGCAGTTGTCTCACTGAGTTTTTTTGGTAAAGATGCTGTTACAGTAATCAAGCACAACAACTATTGATCGTAATCAACTAAAATCCCATGTAAATAAATGACCTCATGAAAGTGTGCTTTAAAAAAATTAATGCTGTTATGAAGGGAAATGGTGGTTACAACAAATATTGATTTTATTTAGGTTTTTTTCATGAATGCTCATTTCACATTGTGAACTTTTTAAAAGGTTAAACCGTAACAACATTTTTAACAGCAATTACTGTATATGCTTTCTCTAGATTGTATGGAGTGCTTTTGTCTCAGTAGTTGCAAGGAGAAGCAATGAGATCAATACAAATGTTAAAGGAAAGCTGAGTTTGGTGTCTCCATGTGTCCCAGCTCCTTCATATGAGTTTGACACATGAAGAGGTTTGAGATCTAACAGTCAACATTTAAGTTGGAGGAAAACCAATTTATCTAATGATCCACAAGCATTTCCTGCCCTGATAACTGGTACCCCACTTACTGCATCCTATAAATGCAAAAATGATGCTGTACAGAATGACAATGCCAGTTTCATTGACAAAACATGTTCATTTACAAAAACAGGTTTTTGAAATGAATGACTGATCCCGCTTGTTGCATTCTTGCTACAAAAAACAAAAACAAGAACTCTGGAATCAGACAAATGTCTGGTTCCAGAGTTTTTTGTTACTATTAATAATTTTCAACCAAGGAGAAAATAAATGTTCATTAATGTCATCCATAAGTTACCTGATATCCTCAAGTGTTGTAGTAACAGGGACAGCAATAAAATCTCCCTTAACCATGCAAAATTTGAAGTCTCTGACTGAAACATCTGATGTGAGCACTCATTTAAAGGTTAGCCTGGATTAGTACAACTGATAAAATATATTGGTAAGAAATAACTACTTTAAATAAGAATATAAAATGACATGTCTTTGAGTTTTTTTAAAGATTTATTTCCTTCTGAAAGCGACTGATGAACCAAGCTGACGGAGGACCTTGTGACCATACGGAAACCGCAGGACTTGGCAGAGAAACAAGACAGTTGTGTCCAATCATACATCTCATAAACAAAATAGACAGTCATTCATGTAGAAAACAAGTGCATTTCACGGACTTTCTATCTTTTTATTACTGACTGGTATATTGTGGCTGATGCGGTTACAGCACTAAACACCTAAAAAAAAATCCAACTACCATAAAATGAAATAAAATACTGAATTTTGCTTGAATTTAAGTGTGAAAGGATTTTTGTGACACCGTGTGAGCTTGCTCTTCCCATGACTTAGTACACACAGTGGGATCACCTGATTACTCCTCCTCCTCACTGAATTGACAAAAGCGCATTTTGTGTTGTTTGGTTAGTTTCGCTGTTACCCCCACATCCACTGGTCCATCACACAAAAGCCAAACACAAACGAACAAACACTGTCAGCCAGAGTCGGTTGCTAAACAACCAAGGTAGGCATCCTAGCAGATGAGCAGCACTGCCCTGGGTTTTAAGGACCCCTGACTGTGCCATGGGCTGGCCATGCCCTGCCTGCAGAGAAGTGTGACAGAGGGACCTGACAGCTCTGCTGCCATGCCCAAGGACACGCTGTCACCGCAGCATAATAGGAGAGGACCAAGTGGCCCCTGGCCGTCACAAAACACCACGGCCCCCACCGAACGATTAGAAAGAACTTTTCAACAAAAAGGGGCCCACAAAAGATCCATGTTAAATTAGGCATTTAATTCAACACTCGGTCACAAGGGCAAAGTAATCAGAGTGGGAATTGTAAAAACATATTAAGAGGACAAGAAGAGACCTAGTGTCAGATAAACCGTCAGAGGTGACTTTGCTTTTATAAAGAGAAACACAAAGGAGTGAGAAGTTGAATAAAAGAGATTAATAGATAAAAGACAATTAAGTCTTTTATCTATTAATTTCAAACAAATCACCAAACTTGAGATGAACTCTACACTAAAACCAAGGCTATGAGAAGACTAATTGAATTTGTCACGCATCTTGGGCTTAAAATTCTTCTGAGCAGATCAGAATAAGAGGTGGGATTTTATAATTACAGATTCCTGGTGCCACTCCTGCTGCTCCTGGGGCCAGTGCAGCTTGTGGGCTAAAAACTACAATTTCAAAACAACAGAGCAGGCCACTGTTCAAGATGATGCGATTCAATAAAACAAGAAGGTCTGCAGCATTAAGGAAAGCCTCAGAGCCTGAGCATGAGTGAAAGAAGCTGCAGTTGCAGAATGATTCTGTGTCTGATAACCTGTTGAAACTTGTGAACGGCAGAAGTGTGTCGCATTACTCAGTGACACTCATCAGCATGCAAGTATAGCACTCTGTGCTGCACCGCCAGGCGAAACGCCTCTGTGGAGCATGATATACGTTTAAAAAATGACATCAATAGAGTCATCTGACATGCACCCGTTTCCTCTGTTCACACTTTTACAGCCCTAGTGTTGAAAACTTTGAATTTGCAGTTGCTGTTTCTTTATGATTTAATTACAAGTCTAAACCTCTGAGGTATTATGAGGGGGTGAAAAGAGGGCTGCTCTTGCAGCGCTTGTTTAGCAGAAGATAATTACAATGGAGGGAAAACCTTGTCAGAGTCAGAGGATTTCTGTCTGATTTATTCAAGAGTGAAAGGACTGCTTGTAAGCTTTAAATAAATTCTAATTACAGAAAGATGTTTAACACAAGGGACCCCTCCTCCTCCTCCTTTCCCCTCAAGGCCTAGTGTGTTGGGAACTTTGATTAGATTACCAAAAAAAAAAAGAGGGAGTGCTGAGAAGCAACGGGAGTGCATAAGCTTGCACAAAATGCTTAATTTTCATTTGAGGAGCCACACATCCACACTACAACTCAGCAGCTTCCTGACACAGCAGTATGCACATTTCTCAAGGCAAAGAAGTGATTCTGTATTTTGTAAGTTTTATAGGTCTAACTGAAAAAAAGTAGGCGTGAAAAAGATGAAACTGTAACGCCAGTTTGGAATGCATGTTTCCTAGTTTCCTATATCCTTTGGCAAAACAGCCTCCTGCCCTCATGTCCCACTTGTCAAGTCATGTTGTGGTATTTATAGATTTGATTTTCCAGCTTTCATTCTCATGTATTTTATCCTCTCTAAACCAGAAATGTCTTATTGTGTGTGTCCTGCTTTAATGCTCGAATTTATTTTTGCAGTGGCATTTAACACCCTGATGTCTGCAGACATAACCTTCATTTTTAACTTTATATGCATGAAGAACATGAATATTAATAATGGTAAATGTATAAAATGGCTGAAGTGTGATGATGATTAAAAATGAGACTCTCATTATGGTCACCATCCACGGAATAAATAGCCTTGTATTCAGACATTTTTACCATGCAAATTTCTCTTCAGCCAATTTTTATTTTCCCCATAGAAACCAGGATATTGTTTGGAAAACATTGGAAATAGATTTTCTTAAAAAATAGTTTTCTGGACATCCCTGCCTCTCTATGTCCATGTTTCCTGAGAAATGGGCCAGTAAAAGTTCTCCATGAGCAAATGCAAGCGTCAGCGGCATCAGAAAAGACAAATCTGTCTTCAGAATTTGATATTTTCCCTGCAGAGAGGAAAATTACCACTCTGGGTTGGAGAATGGATGAAATAAATGGAAAGGAGTAGGGACATACATCCAATAATGAGTACCTACAGTATTTTTTCTTTCTTCTCTCATCTGTGTTTCTGTTCAAATAAACCACTTGTGTGGATCCACTTGGATATCAGCATGATCAACCTCTTTGTACTGTACAACAAACTTATATTTGATCTTTTTCCATGTTCACTGAATTAATGACTTTGTGAATGAAAAGTTTGAACATTTATCTCTACAAGAGTCAACCTTATTTTCCTGTTCAACTGGGGTTTGAAACATCCTGCACAAGTTGAAGCCTGCTGCTTGATTTCAAGACTGAAGGAAGAACAAGGATGATTGCTGAAATGTTAGAAAAGGAAAGAATGGCAACATGACTTAATTTCCATGGTTTTTCAACTGTCATTTGTCATAGACCTTCAGATATTAAGCCCTGTCAAAAAAATGAATTATCAATTGCTTTTTTTATTACAAAAAAGGATTTGATCTTCTGTACTAAACTGTATTAAACAAATGACCTTACAGTATAAACTGAGGTAAGAAAAAGTCTCTCAGCTTTCCTCTCCATTTAGCATGAAGACTTTATTTGATCATTTTCATTGCGTAGCTTTTCCCTTCAGACATGCACTTATGGATGGTAGGAAAACAGCTTCTTCAGGCGTGCAAGCAAAGAGACCATCACCTGCCAGAACTCTTCATTTCATTTCATTTTCTTTGGGGTGATGCTGTATCAGGTGTCTGTAAGAAGTTTTGTTAGGAGAACAAATTTCATTCCAAGCTTCACATTGAGCCGATGTCTTAATGACGCTTTTGATGATATGACTTTCATTATTGCAGATTTTCGTAATGTTCATACTTACATGAGTTGCTGTTTGGTAATTGAAGCCTTTGTGGTGTTCACACTATATGACTGATAGGCAGTGTCGGGTCTAACAGTAACTTGGCCAAGCAGCATCTGCAGTCTCCAAACCATGTTTTGTTATGAGAAATTACATGGGAAGTGGAAGAAAACCACAAACAAAACAGGAATTGTTGATTTGAAAATGGCCATGGGAAAAATGATTGGTAGCATCTTCACAATGATTTATTGCATATTGCTGTCACTTTCTCTTGTTAATTATCCGCTGAGTAAACCTCATCAACTGAAGCTCAGGTATGTAATTACCAAAAGTGCTGGCACAGGGGATGTGTTGGCAAGTGTTGTTAATGATCGAGACTACTGGCAAATGCTGCTCACTTGCCAACTTGTTTTTGTTGGTAGCTTGGTGACTTACAAACCTGGAAGCAAATTTTAGGATTTTACTTTGTTAACCACTAGGGTTTTGATCAATGACAGCACCAAGTTAGAACAGGTGGTTAGAAAAACAGGGACAGAAACTTAATAAATTACCACAGTGAGTGAGGTAATCAGTGAAGCAAACAGTATTTTAGCCATCTACCATACAAAACAATCAAGTTAAAAACAAATAAATTTTTATTAGAACCTAGAGCTGTTTTTCACTTCTAACCATTAAACACTTAACCGAGGCAGACCAACGAGAATAAATAAAACATATAACATATAACTGTTTGCTCTTATTCACAATAATTCTGGATAATACTTGTGATAATCATGGTGTGTTCTTGAAGCAACACCAGGGAGGTACTCAATGTAAAAACCATAAGTACTTGAAGACTGGAGAGCTGGGTTTAAATAGGAGGGCAACTTCAAGGACTAGTACGGCAAGAAGATTGGGCCAACCAGAATGCAGCCAGGTACCAGGCTGGAAGAAGAATATAGAGATGTGCAATCAATTCTGCATGAGGAGCAGCACAGCTGAAGCAACAAGTGAGCAACCTGCTGCAACTTCAAAACAATGCAAATGAAAAGACCAGTTTCTATTATACTTAGTGTCAAAACTTCATCCACATGGAAACGCAAACAGACACGAGGATAGTTAACTTTGCCAAATGGGAAAAATATATAAACTAATTGTGAGTTGATTCAGTATCTTAGAAAACAAGAATAAAAATTCCACTTATTCAGTGAATCAGTTTATTGCTAAATCTCCTCCTAATTGCAAATGCGTGTCCAACAAAACACCATTTAACTTTGTTTGCATATGTAAATAATGCATTAGGTTGATTTTTGTTCTTGACAGTTAGTAATATCTGTGAGACCTATATAAAAACTACAAATACATGAAATGCTGTCAAAATAAACTATGAATTTCTCTTACTTTTCATTTTCTTCTCACATCCATTTGGTGTTGTATCAGTGGTTAGAAAAATAAATAAATAAAATAAGCATGGGTCTGTTAATGTGACTGAATGGAGTTCAGATTGGTGTCATTGTCATAAAGCGATAGCAAAATTCCTAAAACACACCTGATGACTTTGTAAGTGGAGATTTCACAGAAAAGTGGTTATGGTCTTCATTGAGACATGAAACTGATACAATCCCATGACTTCTTATTTTGGGAAAGAGAGCAGTTTGAAAGGAGCTGAAGACACCACTGAAATCATCATCAACAGGACAGTCTTTAACTACTATCCTGTTCATAAAACCAAAATGGTGGGGATTTGACTTTTGAAACTAATTAATCTCTGCCAATAGACAAGACATTCAGAAAACTGAAATTTAAATTATGGCCTTTAAATAGTGTTGATAATGACAGCCTCAGCAGAGATGAGCCTTGAGGCTGCTTGATCTGAGCCAGTGAAAAGGTCTCGAGGCCTCCTCTTCTGATGATCAGCATTTCCTCTGGCTCAGCAGTTTCTCTCAACAAACAGATCATTCTGCAGCAGCTGCTCTTTACTGCACGGTCGTGACCTGCTCTGGACGAGAAAGAGCCTGGAGGCTCTCAATCGCTCAGCTGCAAAAAAAAAAAAAAAAATCTGACCACGAGTCTAACTAAAAGCTGACTCGACTTCTGTGATGTATCCCCATTTTTTAAATGTCAATTTAAATCCTGATATGTACTATACATAACTGAAATGATATGAAACTACATGGAAACATCCGTCTGTATTTATTCAATTTAGTTTAGTTGAATATTCCTGGGACTTCTGCAAATTAAGGGTTCGGCTGAGCAGAAGCTTGGACTGGACTATGTTAACTCTCCTAATGAGATGTTCAGGGATATAGAAACAGAAGAAAGGAGGAAACCAAGAGGAAGAACACACCACAGGCACCTCTGTGGAAAGCCTAAAACACTGCTGGCATGATCCCTTCTACAAAAGAGAGCTTTGATTGAAAGCAGCACCAGCTTCTAATGAATATCACTGGGAATATCTTCACACCTCCTCCTACGCACCATTGAAATGACACAAGGATGATGTTATCAGATGCATTGTACTACGAAAGCAGCTATGAAAAAACTTTGTTGTGGTAAATGTTTTAGTTCTCAAGATTTCACTGACAATAGAATCTTACAGCCTAAAACCGCACCTGTTCTTATAAAAACAAATCCATTACAGACTTTCATAGATATTTTTTATTACAACTTTGGTCACTATCTGCTCTGCTATGAAGGCTTTTTAAACTAGCATTTAATCCATTTTAAAACGTCCTCATTCTGTCCTAACCACTGGATTTTTCAAGCTTTGTTTCCAGATGCTGAATTAATTTCAAAGCTGGATGACAGTGGTTCCTTCTTTCATGTGAAGCTTCCTAACAGTTGAGTAAAGCTACAGTTACAAGGGTGGGTTTGTATGAAATCTGGGGTTCATGGAGGGGGGTATAGTTTCCTACAGACTTTGTAGGAAGTTGGTTCGGCTGCCGTTCAATTCACAAGAGCAACCTGATGCATTCTTGAGAAAATTAAGCTGGCCGTAGAGTTTATATGATCTCCGTAGGAGTGCTTTGGAACCTACAGATGGTATACTTACGCCCATCTCACAAAAATTGTTGTCAGAAGGTGGCTGTCCGGGACCCCTATGTTCAACTCATGGCAATCTCAACTTGTTGGTCAGAAGGTCGTAGAGCTTCCAGAACATTTTACTGGGCTACATAAGTGGCAACTGTCCAGCATCTCCACACATCTGTATCTTGATTGTTTCATATACTGGAATATTTGTGTAAATGTTCGTAGTTTTCTAGATAACAATCATGGTGAGAAGACCTCAGCTGCAGCTTCTACAACTGCAGGAAGAAGAAGATCTAGTGGTTGTAGCCACTGTTTTTATTCGTCTGCAGGTAATTGGAGCATGTATGATGTACTTCTGGAAGTACACATGGAGATGCAGGTATTGGTCATTGTGACCGAAGCTTTAGTTGTCAGTAGTTCAGGATGTTTTGACAGGATGTCCTGTTACTCATTACACTTGGCAGCTTCTCTGCAGGGGTAACCCCTCATCTCTGAGAACCTGTCAGAGAGGGCAGCTTCTGAACTGAAGGTATTCATTATCAGTTTTCTCACTTTCACTGACATTTTTTATGGTCTCCATTACTGCAAAAGATACTTTTACTTTCATATGTCACTTCTATTATAAAATTTGTAGATAAGATATTTTGTATGATATGTTTCGAAAGTTTCAATAAAACCTAAAACTTGCATCACCAGAAATATTGTTGATAATTTAGTATTGAAGTCTTGCAACACTTTAGACATTAAAGAAAACATGAAGGGCTACCGTTCAAACCGCCAGCCTCAATGCTCAATTTGGATTTTTTTACTTAGATCTATTTTTCTGTGCGGTTGTTTATATTATTGTTAAAATATGACCTATTTCAGACTCCTGCGTGAACTGACTGCAGCCCCAAAGTAACCCACATTAGCAGACAAATAATAACACATTACACAGAAAGCTGTTTAAACGGAAGTAAATATGAATGCTACTGATGTAAATGTTTATGATTTCATTCGGTCATCAAAGTTATGTGAAATGAATAAACTGGTAATGAAATTAATGATTAATAAAAAGAGATCAAAATATTTACAAATGGCATGTTTATGGAGCTATGGCTGCTACTTCTGTATAGTGATGTGTGTCTTGGTGTGGAACCTGGAGGCTGGAGGCTGGAGGCTGGAGCCTGGAACCTGGAGGCTGGAGGCTGGAGGCTGGAGCCTGGAGGCTGGAGGCTGGAGGCTGGAGGCTGGAGGCTGGAGCCTGGAGGCTGGAGGCTGGAGCCTGGAGGCTGGAGGCTGAAGGCTGGAGTGGTGGGATCACTATGTGAGCAGCTTCATAGAATGAGAGTTCATGCTTGTTGTGTTCCCAATGCAACCAAGCTCGTACCTCCCACTAACGATGACTGTCACATTTCAGTGACATAAAAGACAGATAAACTGTGACACAGCTGTTTAGACTGATGGACGAGTTACAAAACATCAGCTCTGTATGCTGTTAAAAATTCCTAATGAAAGTAGGCCCATATCTGATTTCAAGATCCACTTTCATGCCATCTCATGCTCCTATTCAGACTATTATGAACAAAGAAGGTACGAAGAAAAAAAAAAGGTCTAAAGCCTGATATATGTTTCTCTGTAGCATCTACGCATGTAGACTATGCAGTTGTAGCTCACACTGCAAAGTTTCCTTTTGTTTATTCCTGGCATGTAGCTCAGACATAGAGAGAACTAAAGTACATATTACGTGATTTAGACTTGATAATAGTTGGCCATCTGTAATTTTTACAGACATTGCAGCAAACTCTCATTCTACTTGAATTGAAAGCAACAAAGAAGTAATAGCAGTGGTAAATTTAAAAAAAAAAAAAAGAACAAATCTACCAATCAAGCTTCTTGTGGTCTGTGTTGATGTGAAGTGTAATCAGAAAATTTTGGAAGTGTGCGTTGGGCAACGCAAAGCTCTGCAGAGGGGCTTTGTGTCAACAGAGAGGCATAAATTAGGCTTAAGAGAGTTTTTGGTAATTTTCCAAAAATCACATAAAGTTAATTTAGTCTTGAAAAATCAATATGTCTGAGGACGATCATGTAGCACAAACAAATGGATCCATGGACCCTCTGCAGATTTTAATGTGTGCATAAAATTGGTGTCATGCAGACCACCATTTCTTAAATGAGGGTAACTCTGGGGTACTTCTTCTTCATCACTGACAGTATAAATTACTGTAGACAGTATAAAATACTGTAACATTTATCAGCTTTGTTGATGTAATTAGAATGACACAAACAACAATGAAAAACATAAATGGAAACATTAATGTAGGTCCAAAAGATAAGTTATGTCCATGGTATATAAAACCATAAAACACACTTCACTTAATTGCACTTCTTCTGACTATGTAACTAAGTTATTCTCTTTAAGCCTTTATTGGCCATAATTTTAAAAAGTAGGCTTTAAAAAATATAAATAGATGCTGTCATGTTTTCCCCCCTTTTCTGCTTTTTCTTCTTGTAAACTAAGTTAAAAGAGCTATTTTGCTGTAATGATGTCACTGGTTTCCTCCCTAAAGCGTGTTTCTGCAACTTGTTGTGTATCAGGAGGACACTTAAAATCATAAACAAAAGCTTTTACATGGACTGTCTACTTTTTAAAAATTCCCAGCAATCCCAGATTTGGAACCCATTAGATTTTATATTTTTTTCACAAGCTAAGGATGTCATGGAGCATTGGTAATCTACTTGATGTAAGAAAGAATGCTGGAAATAAACATTATAACTTATAATGTCTTCCATGCATACACATAAATGGATCCTGAGGGACTGTGACAGAACATGTGAATTTGAACCATTCATTCATATTGTGCCTCTTACAGTGACAACAGGCTTTTCAACCTGCTTTCAGTCAGAAAAAGTCAAACAGAGCAGCTCATTGTTCTGTCAGCGGGTTGTGTCCAAGCGAACACAGATTGTCAATGCACACCAATATGATTATACAGCATGCATTTTTGGATTCAAATCCAGTGTTGGACTGTTGCTGCTTGTCATCAGTTTGTCTCTCGCTGTCTTTCCTCTACTCTATAATATACTAAATGCTGCCCAGCAATAACTCTCATGAATCCACAGCTTATATTCACGTCCTGTCTTTGTTGCCTGTTGGATCAGAAGGACCTCGGGCAATCTCTTGTTTTAACAAAAGCAACTTGTTCCGTGAGAGCCACAATTAAAGAGTGCAAGGCAGGAAGATTACACACAGGCTTTATAAGCCCCTCCAAATGACTCAAGAGCAGACTATTCACCAGCTGGTAAAATTATCTACCATTGTCACGAAACATTTAAAGTGAAGCTTCCCCCCACCTTTCCCTCTTCCCACAAAGTCAGAGCTCCTTTTAGGATGACAGGGGTATCTTACTTCACACGGAGTTAAGGACTTTATATATTCAAACAAGCCACAAGGCTTGTGTGTAACTTTTACAGAGTACACGATGCAAAAATCATGTGATAATCACTGGAAAGTTAGATTGGGTGATTGGGTCAACAGTAACCAATTTCATATTAAGGAGGTCAAAGATGCCCAAAACTGGAAAGAACAAAGAAGCATGATTGAAAAGTAGACTTGCCAGCTATCCCAATTCCTTTTCAATATAAAGAATTAGTGTGGTTCCTCTGGATCCAAGAGACAGTAGCAACAGGTGTAGATGAAACTGGCTCTGGACACCATTGCCAATCAGAGAAATGAAGCATGTGACATAATCAGAATTACAACCAGACTAGTGTTAAGAAAAGATATTCAAAATGACGTGCAGTAGAGTGGGAACTTCAATGAATGGCTGCTGTTGTTTATGTTGAATAAAACTTGTCATCTTGTCATCTTGGTTGTTTTAAATAGGTGGCCTTTAACACTTCTGCACGAGTCATCACATAAAGCTCCAGTCATTTTAATTAGTGTGGCATGTTTTTTTCTGCTGGAAATTGACTATGAATGGGATGAGTCTCAGACTTATGTCATATAAGAGAATTTTTCCAAGGTGAATGGGTAGGCAGGGCAGGCTAGATGAAAAGCACAGACAATGACTTCACAGGACAATCTTCATAATTTTTCACACTTAGTTTCACTTAATCACAAAGTGTATTCTTGCCCTCTATAACTTCTGTCTCTTTTTCAGAAACAACACACTGAAGGCAGCTTTTCCAGCATCTAGGGTAAACTCTAAGAAGCTGGAGTTTTAACAACTAAAAAAAAAAACAAACAAAAAAAAAACCTAGAATAACAAGATCAACTGAAAAATCTGAGGTGTTTGAGGTGTGTTTCTGTTTGCAAGCACAGCAGTGGTGGTGATAAATGAAAAGACAGCCATACTTGAAGAAGACACTGAAATGGATAAACAATGAAATCAAATCAAACTTTATTTATATAGTACTTTTTGTACAAAAAATGCAGCAGAAAGTGCTTAACAGTAAAAACAAAGTCAATTCTGCACATCCAGCCACCTCCTTTTCCACAATGATGAAACACAAATAGACTCCAGCAGACCCCGGTGACCCAGAAATGGATTCAACAGGTCTAGAAAATGGATGAATGGATAAAACACAAAGATTTAAAAAAATAATAACATGGAAAACATTACTGAGCACACTTTATCATACAAGGAGCAGTCTGCATTGGGCATCAGCTGCTATACCTGGGGCCAGGCTGCATGGTAGGGGGTCACAACCCACCACTGGGTGGGACAGGGTGTCAAACATCAATTCTATTGGATGGATGGATGGATGGATGGACCCCACAACAACACAAGGATGAGCAAACCTCCAGTTATTGCTATAGCAATGGGAAACAATGTCACCTTTGTCTTCAGGATTTCAAGGCTCCTCCTGACCCCACCCAGCAGTAGTTTGTTTTTTTATTTTATTTTATTTTTTTTTGTTTAGTTTTTTGGGGTTTTTTGGGGGGTGGTGGGAGGCAAGGTTGGGGGAATGGACATAAGCACCTGACCCAAAGAAGGGATTGTTGAATTAAATTGCCAATAACTGTTGTGAAGCCCTTCCTGCTTGAGACTATCTTAGATACCAAGTAGTGGGTATCTGCATTAATACAACAAAGAGTAGCCCACACTTAAGATTGTTAGTCTTATTTTTTTTTTTAAATGGCATCAACACATTATGACATGCAGAGAAGTGGGTGAAGAACCACATTCGAGCCACTAGGATGTCTTTGCATGGGTCACAAAAGTTCAGCAAGATAAAAAAAGGAAAAAAAGTAGTCATTCTGGCTGCTGTCAAAATAGATAAAGTCACAAAAGTCTTAAAACGTCAGGATTGTCAAGCACACTTGATCACCACTAAGGAATTGGGTAATAACTTTAACACATGACATCTACCACTTTGCATCACATATGAAACTTCAAAGGGAGAAATATGGTATTTATTGATGGATCCATAATTCAATTCTCTCCTGAAGCAGGTCAGATTTCATTGGACAGGGCAGAGAGAATAGAAACCAGATGGTGTGAAGTCAAGGCCCCAACTCTAACAGAGCTTTTGCTTTTGGGCCTGCTGGGTCGAATCCTGAGAGGGGAGAACCCCTTCATCTCTGGGAGAATGAAAAACAACCTATCATCCAGTTGTTCCTAGCTTTTCTCAGAAATAATCATATAAGATGAGCTCCCCCAACACCAGCAATGCAAGAGTCACATCTTTGCTAAATAAAGATGGAACCTATTGCAATTACTTGCACATTCAGGTCAATTTTTAGGTCATCTTTCTCAAATTTTTATCCACACTGTGTTTGGAATTAGAAAACTGGCTGCTTTGTTAATGTTTTAAATTTCTTGTTAGGTTAATCAAGATCATATTTTGATCAGCTATTTAACTTGCAGCATATTTAACATGACCAAATGTATTATGTGTATTTTACTGTTTTATAATTGAAATATAGAAAACCACAAAGCCATACCAAACCTCCAAAAATGGAGCCTAAACTGAAACTCTGAACAGTTCATAGACCCCGTTAAGATCTTGAGTTAAAATACATCCTTGGAAATCCAGTCACAAATGACCATTTCAAATCAGGTCTGAACACACTCCAAAACAGATTTGGACCCAATCACTAAGGTTGCATATGAAGGGATACTTGTGTCTATCTCTTTGTAGTCTGAACACAAAAAAGTCCTGATATGGATTAAAATGCTGTGAGTTACTAGATATGCCCACCAGTTGACGCTTTCACCATTTAAAAATGACAGTGCATCTGGTGTTTGCAAAAGAAAATTACTTTATCTTCTTCCTCTTTCACCTGTCTCCTTCAGGCCCTGCCACAGCAGATAATTCATTTCCATCTTACTCCATTTTCTGCATCGTGCTCTGTCACAACTGCTTCTCCTCTTTCACCATGACTAGCTATTTTCTCTTTGTCCTTCCCTTTCCCTCCTACAAACTCTGGCAACTCCATCTTCAGCATCCTTCTACCAATGTATTCACTATCTCTCCTCTTTATGTGTTTAAACCATCTTACTCCAGCTTCTCTTCCTTTGCCTCCTAGACATCATTTGGATCCTCTTCATTCCCATAGGAAATCTTGACATCTTCAATTTTTCCACCTCCAGCTCTGCTTCCTGTCTCTTGGTATGTGCCCTGTCTCCAAACCATTAGCTGGCTTGGAGGAGTGAGGTCAGATTTGATTATTGAAGATGCACTGGGGTACACATTTTAATGTCAGGTGTAAACACATGCTAAGTGCTGCCATTTGTGATTGGTTTTCTCGGGATTTATCATAATGCTAGGTCTGAACAAGGCCTTAAGTCTAATTTATACTTTACTGTCAACTCGACGGTGTGGCAACACAGAGCCTCTCTGTTGACGCAAACCACCCTCTGCAGAGGTCTGTGTCGATCCAACGTGCACCTCCAAAATTTTCTGACTATGCGTTAACTCAAGGCAGACTGGAAGAGCTGTTATTGGTCTGCTGTACTGGATATTTTCTGGCATTTTGCTTCTGCTCGACTCATTCAAAAGGCATAAAGACCATCCATCCATTTTCTGTATGGAGTTACAAGGGTCTGCTGGAGCCTATCCCAGCTCATTACAGGTGATAGGCAGAGGTCACCAGGACAGGTCACCAGTCTGTCACAGGGTATAAAGACCAACTCCTTGCGAAACTTCTCTGTCATTTACGATGCAATGTTTGCAATAAAAGCATTTGCTGTTCCTAATTGGTCAGCTCCAACTCCAACATCGCATTCTCACATAGGAAAACAAAATGAAAAGGTAAACACTCAACCAACGAGTTTCACATGATTTCCCTAAAATGCCTTCCAAAACGTGTTACCTCCTGGAATTTTGGGGATGAATTGCTTCACAACTCTTCCACCTTAACGCAGAACTTTGAAAGTTCACTGTGTTGAGCTGACAGCATTCCCTTTGCATCAAATTAATGGAGATATATAAACCAAGCATTAGAGTACTTTATTTTGATACAATCAGAGCTACCAACCACACTTTTTAACTTCTGTATACATTAGGTTAGTTAAAGAACTAATTCAGAAGAAGAAAACCTCACCTGCTCATTATTGCAAACCAGAGACTCGCATGCACTGACTTGCACGAGCGGTCAGTCCAGCTGCCACAACACAGAAGACACACATACCAGGAGCCTAATGTCTCTCACTACTAGGAACTCTAAAACCAACATTTTACAGTATCTTTACATAGTAAATATGTATTTGTGCCATATCAAAATTTAGTTTAAATATTTAACATTTATTTATTTATTTATTTATTTATTTATTTATTTATTTATTTATTTATTTATACAATCATCCGTGGGTTCTAATTTCTTCACAAAATGCAAAAAGTCTTCTCAATAAGATGGGAATTACTAGTCTAGACAATGTTTATTAAAATTATTTAGTCCTGTTGTACTAACAAGCTCAAGTTAGATGTCAAATCTGATTAGGCATTCATGAATAGATCTTTTGCACAACAAGAAATCTTAAGACTTTTTTTCCTACATGAATAAGAATCACTGGTGTTCTTATTTCTGTTGTGTGACAAATTATTTTTCCTCACAACAAAGTTAAAGCATGTTTTACTGTAAGAACACACCCTGTAGGAAAAGAGAGAGGTGAACAACTGGCTTATGTGAACCATCCGTCTCGTCTCACTCGCAAATGCTGAAGGGATTTCCACAAAGCAAACACTGGTTACCCTCACTATTTAGTGTGGAGAGCCACGACAGCCAATAACTTCACTCACTGAAGAAGGAAAAAAAAAAAAACAGCAAAAAAAGCCCAGTCTTTCTGTGATAGGTTACCAGTGTATGTGAGAGTGTGTAGTCCATATGAATTTACACTGGCCCAGATAGCTAAAGCAGTGGATAATTCTCTGGCTGTTATCCAGACTGGATGTGGCTGTAGATTTTCTCCCAAAGGGGGGAGGTGATGGTGGTTTGACTATCAATTACAGTGGCTGGAGCTTTGCAATCTGAGCCCCTTCGTGATTTAACCACGCTATGCTGCGATGCTTGACTGGTATTTGTGTTCTCTTGGAAAAAAGTAAAGTCTTAAGGTCAGTTGTCATCTCACTTCCTGGAACCACTTGCTTATAATCCTGGTGGCATCTGTGAGCAGATGCAAACATTTTAATTTTCATAGATTGCAAAACCTAATCATTTTTGAACAAACACAGCATTTTTTCTTTCCCTTTGGTCTGTAACAACTTAAATACAGCTGTTTGCAATGTACTTTGCATTTCTGAGTACTCTGAATGTCGTACTTTTCCAGAGATAAGTTAGATTGGGTGACGTTTTGTGAATGATTTTTTCCTCTTTTTTTCCATACAGTTCTTAAAACATCTATATTAAATGTCATGCTTTTTAAGGAATTTTCTACAAACACCTGTGTTGTGATAAAGGTCACACAAGTACACAGTAAGAAAATCATTGCTAAGCCAGTAAAGGTGTCTGCATTTTTTTTTTTTTTTTTTGCCACTTTGGCGTCAGTAGGCCAGAGATAAAAAAAAAGAAAAACAACACACACACACATCCACATAACATGTTGACATAGATCAGCCCAAACACAAATAACAATGTTCACAAATGAAAAAATGTCAGTTTCTGGCTGTGGTGGGAAACAACAACTGTAAAAGCTCTAACTGCTGTTGAAGAGAGTAAGAGTCCTGAAAAACTCCAAAACAGACTCAAATAACAGCAGATGGCTTTTAATATATACCAAATGGGTGTTGTTTTGCATGGAAAGATTTCACATGTGCTTTTCTGAAATGTGAAACACCAGTGCAATTAGCATACCTGCATGCATGCACAAATAGTCACTGCAGCCAATCTGGGACATAACTACCTTATAAAAAATGCAGTATGGACATGTTGAGACACCCTCTCTACATATAGGAACCTCCCAGATTTAACTTTAGTTTTCTGAGTTTTTTGCGAAGTTTTGGAAAACTTATTGTGAATCTTTTAAATCGCATAAAGCCTGTTTCCAGTTTAAAAAGTCAACTTTTTTAAAAAGTCATCTTTGTTGCCATGAAGCTATGTTTGAGCCCCAAACTGATGTATAATATAAGAATTGAGATTAGTATCTACATGTGCAAAAATGAAAACTGAACATTTCTTTTGGGAAAATATTACACTTAGGGCCTTACGATGGACTGGCAACCTGTCCAGGGTGTACCCCTGCCTTTCACCTGTAATGAGCTGGGATAGGCTCCAGCAGACCCCCATGACCCTGTGCAGGAACCAATGGGTATAGAAAATGGATGAATTACACTTACTCCATTATAATGGTTGAGCATTTAGAGAACCTAAACGATGACAGAAATAGAGACTTTACTCTATCTATCTACTAATATGCCACTGGTAATGTAACTCCAGTACTGCACATTATTCAGTCACACAC
>JAOWBL010069544.1:0-19704 GCA_028564865.1 Zenarchopterus dispar
CTGATATTCTGGTTTGTCTCTTTTCTTTATGTACTGGATTAACCAACACTACTCCTTCTGATAAGTTTTAGGCAACACCACAGAAATAGAGGAACATTTTTACAAGCACAGTTGGAACTGGATGTCCTACCTGTTGGTATGGGTGCAAATCAGCACTTTGTTGTGGGTGTTCTTACAAAGCTCTCTGGCTGCTGTAGCAAGGGTCAAGGTTTTTCCTGTTCCAAAGGGTCCGTAGATCAGAAGAGGGGCCACAGACTTATTCCCAGTGAGCTTTCCCATGATGAAGTCCACAGCAGACTGCTGCTTTATGTTCAAGCCCTCATACTTGGCATTAGAGAGGGGAACTCCACAGCTTTTGAGGTCTGGTAGAACTCTGGTTGTATCAGGAAGGAGATCCACAGCCTTGTGCATTGTGCAGAAGCTGTGGCGGTCCAGTTGAAACTGCACTTCCATTGAATATGACTCGTTGCGTTTGAGCCCAAGATCAGAGCAACATTGTTTGAAGAGATGCAAAAACATCTGATTGCTGCTTCTGTGGTGGGGCAAGATGCTCGCTTCATAAACCTTGGAGTTTGGGCCATCTGAGTTGAGTGGGGCGATGAGGACTGATTGGATCTTCTGTTTCAGTACCAGTCCCTCAGGACTGTCAGCTGTGAGGTTACATGGAACTGGAACAGCACAGAACAGTTCCCCCCGAGGAGCAATCTCCATGCCAGACATCCAACTGTCCAACATATCCATTGTTGTAATTTGTCCACAAACATTTAGTCTGATGTAAACAAAGAAAAATAAACGTTATTGTAAATAGTAAGAAGCATGCAAATGTCAAACTACAAATCAGAGTTTGACTATATTTGTTTAATGCAAATGGAAAACACAGATTCCTACATTTTATTGTACTTTTCTTTCTTTACAGACAATACAAACCCATGATATCACATTTTTATTTCCCACAAAGCTCATTTAATTTGTTAATATACATACACTTTTGCATTTCAGAAAGCAACACATTCCACAAAGCCTGCTTCAGGGTTATTTAGTGCTAGCAAAAAGGTGAAAGTAATGAAATACAACATGAAACATCTTGGGTTCGAACTATCTGCAAAGTGAAAGATTCAGGGTTGAACAGTGAAATACATGAGCGTATTACCTTGAAACGACACTGTCCTCTGCTTGCTCTTCATCGTACAGGAACTGGTGCATGCTTTCTTTGTAGTTGTCTTTGTTTAGAACGTTTTCTTTGTTGTGAGATGATTTGTAGAGAAAATTCATATGCGGAGGCTTATACTCCTTTAGGAGCTCTTCCTGTTTTTCTGTCCTGTAGGAACAAGGGATTATAACCCTGTTCCCTCTGTGCCAGCGCTCTTCACTGTGAAAGATGGCCCCTTGAGTTGAGGTTGGTTGTTCAGTGTCATCTAACGACAGCCGGCCTACCCTTACTCTGAGTTTCTTTAATAGTACTGGTCTCATGTCAAAATCCAGCACTAACCACTGTTCATACAGTCCTGGATGGGTGGATCTGAAAGACACTGTGATGGCATAGGTTCCATCTTCTCGGAGAAACTCTTTGCCTGAGGAGTAGATGCACACCAGGGAGATGTTGTCACTGAGGCTGAACGAAGCTCCTGGTTCCTGCTTCAGTAGTGCCACGTGAATAAGCTGTCTCTGTTTAAACACAGATGTGTCATGGACATTAAAGTTTTGTCACATACAATCTGAGAAGTGTGGCTAACATATTCAATGGTTAAAAAATGTGAAGCAGTTGAAAACAAGGGAGCATCTAAACTATTCATTGAAGATTGGGGATTTGCGGGATTACACCTGTGTTATTTCTTATCATCCACAACGGAAGTCCTTAGACACTGCTCTGAAGTAAGGATCCATCCATCCATAGCAGCTTATTCCTTTTTAGGGTGACAAGGATCTGCTGAAGCCTATCCCAACTCTCCTTGGGCAAAAGGAACAGGTACACCATGGACAGGTCACCAGTCCATCACAGGGCCACATACAGACAAAGAACCCTTCTTCTTCTAACTGACTTCCAGAGTTTTCCATCCACTAATCTGTCCATTACTGGAATAACCAGGGATTGGATGGAGATGGCTTCTTGTATCATTGGACTTCCGGCCACATGTCTTGGACACTCAGGTGAAGAGAGGAGCAGAGCTGTCACCACCTGGTGGTGAGTTGATTCCGATGGTGCGGGAGGAAGCCGGTCAGACCTGGCAGACCCAAATGTATAGTGAGGATCTGCTGGGAATGACTGGTGGAGCCCCCTGTCAGAGAGAGCTTCAACTCCCACCTCCGACAGAACTTCAGTCACATCCCAGGGTAGGCAGGGGACACTGAGTCTGAACAGACCATGTTCCGTGCCTCCATTGTCGAGGCAGCTGACTGGAACTGTGGCCGTAAGGTGGTCAGTGCCTGTCGCGGTGGTAATCCACAAACACGCTGGTGGACACCAGCTGTTAGGGATGCTGTCAAGCTGAAGAAGCAGTCCTATAGGGCATTAAGGGCCTTCCTGGACTCCAAAGGCAGCAGATAGGTACCAGTAGGCTGAGTGGCACACTCAGAGTTTGGTCCGCATTGTTGACTGTAAGATGGATTTGTTTCCTGTGGGGGTTGGATTCCATCAGGGCTGCCCTTTGTCACTGATTCTGTTCATTACTTTTATGGACAGAATTTCTAGGCCGAGGGGAGGAGGGTGTCTGGTTTGGTGACCTCAGAATCAAGTCTCCGCTTTTTGCAGATGATATAGTTCTGTTGGCTTCATCGGGCCAGGACATTCAGCAGTCACTGGAGTGGTTCACAGCCGAATGTGAAGCGGTTGGGATGAGAATCAGCACGTCTAAATCTGAGACCATGGTCCTCAGTCAGAAAAGGGTGGAGTGCCCTCTTTGGGTCAGGGATCAGATGCTGCCCCAAGTGGAGGAGTTCAAGTATCTTGGGGTCTTGTTCACGAGTGAGGGAAGGATGGAGCGTGAGATTGATAGGCGGATCGGTGCAGCGTCTGCAGTGATGCGGACTCTGTATCAGTCTGCCGTGGTGAAGAAGGAGCTGAGCTGAAAGGCGAAGCTCTTGATTTACCAGTCAGTCTACGTTCCTACCCTCACCTATGGTCACGAGCTGTGGATAGTGACCGAAAGAACAAGATTGCGGATACAAACGGTGGATATGAGTTTCCTCCGCAGGGTGTCCGGACTCTCTCTTAGAGATAAGGTGCAAAGCACGGTCATCCGGGAGGAGCTCAGAATAGAACCGCTGCTCCTCCGCATCAAGAGGAGCCAAATGAGGTGGTTCAGGCATCTGGTGAGGATGCCTCTTGGGGACCTCCCTGGTGAGGTTTTCCAGGCATGCCCCACTGGGAGGAGACCCCAGGAAAGACCAAGGATACATTGGAGGGACTATGTCTCTCAGCTGGCCTGGGAACGCCTCGGGATCCCCCCAGATGAGCTGGACGAAGTGGCTGGGGAGAAGGAAGTCTGGGCTTCCCTGCTTAGGCTACTGCCCCCGCGACCCGACCACAGATAAGTGGAAGAAGACGGATGGATGGATGGATGGATGGATGGATGGATGGATGGATGGATGGATGGATGGATGGATGGATGGATGGATGGATTGATGGATGGATGGATTGATGGATTGATGGATGGAGATAGCTTCTGCCAAGATGGTGACAACCAGAACACAAACTGTTGGTTTTCAAAATTACTCCTCACAAACATATGGGAGACAACACAGGAGGGCTTGTTCAGTTCAGTGTATACAGTCTGTGATCTGAAGCTGGCTCTGCTCAGTTTATGAGACTGAACACCCAAGGGCAGCCATTTTGGTCCACCACACTAGCTGTACTATATGTTTTAGATGATTTGGTGCTTCAACACATCTGATTCAAATTAATGAATCATCAAATTAATGAATGTTGTCAAGGTCAGCACAAGTCTGATGATAACAGCTATTTGGATCAGGGTGTGTTGAAGAAGGTAAACATCTAAAACATGCAGGACAGCAGCTCTCGAGGACCAGAATCAAAAGAACTCAACAAACCTTTTTGTGACATCGCCCACAGGTTTTCTGAAGTGTTGGTTTGAAGCCCCCTTTTTTTTTTTCGCAGCTCTGGATGACACCATATTGGCCAAAATAAATTCTGCCCAATCCCAATTATTCCAAAAAATAGACAAATAGGTGTAACAAAGAAAACTCAGTAACAACTTGGAACATGCTGAAATCATTTCAGTCACCACTAGCTAGTAATTTTAGCTTGACTTGGCTCATGCTGCTATGATGCTAAGCGGCCTAACCTTACTTTATTTCTGTTCAAATGTGTCCATCCAACTTCACTTCAGACATTGCTTCTAAGCTGAGCTTTGACTGAACTCAACCAGGACCCTCAGCTAGCAGATGCTCAGCTAACTGACTGCAGGTTAGGTGTTGCTGAAACCTAGACAGGTAGTTAGTCAATCTGGATGGGTCTAGGCCAACCCGGACGTAATTCAGCTAGACAAGTTGGGTGTTACAGCTGCTGCTAGGGCTAGCAGTTGGTGCGCTAGACGTTTGTAAATTATCATTACTTTACATGACGATGTACGTAAAAATCTACCCCCTGTACATTTGTCTTGGGGGTGAAATCCGGTTATAGAAACCAAAACATATTTTGTACTAGGATGTAAATATGTTTATTTCTGCTGTAAACCTGGACAGAACAATTAGCCAAGCAGCGAAACTAGTTAGTCTGAGTGCTGGTGCTAAGCTGTGATCCTAACCAACTTTACTAGTTACAGTACTTTACTCACTATCGATGCCAGCCCCCAATGGTTATTCTGCACTTCTGCATTTGTTTCAAAGAGGAAACCTGGATTTTGGGTCTTGTTTCATTCTGATCATAATCACAAACATGTAAAACACACATTTATTATGCACAAATGCATAAAAAATTCTAAAACTGTAATTACGGAAGTTTTTCCCCAGAAAAAACCCCCATCCTTTCAAAACCTTAAAGTTACTACTTTTGGAGAGAGATGGTGGTAAAATGACCCATTGCAGATTCTCTCTTTACACTGCATAACAAACCATGTGACCACATCTGCCTCCTCATTGGACAGTTGGATTTGGGATTGAGTTGTCACCGTCCAATTGTGTTGAGGTGTAAAAACGGGGTCAAAATTCCCACAGATAATTACTAGAAACCAAAATCAAGAGTCTAGACGAACAGTCTTACCTCTGTCTCAACATGGAAGTTCCATGCCAGTGTTACGTTGATCTTGTCACACTCCATAGTTAAATCTTCATGACAAGAAATGCTCACATCATCGACCTGTTCAGACATCTGTTTGAAATTGCAAATCAGTGATTTAGAATAATAAGGGAGGGAGCTTTAGCTCTCAGTAACATCCTGCTGCCAAAGGAATGAGCAAAAGAAAAAAAATCAAATAATTTGAAAAAAACAACAGAGTGGAGCCTCATACTCACAATGTACACTTCGTTACCGCTGCGTCTGTATTCCTCCAAGAGACGTTGGTTATAGCACATGAGGCCCTGGTCTTCTATGTTGCGTTTGATCTCCCTCTCCTCTTCAGCACGCATCATCCACTCCTGCAACTCTGCCTCGGTGTGAGCTCTTGGACAGTTGGAGCCATACTCACAGGTCTCTGGTCTGAGATGAAAAGATTGTTTTCACAGTTCAGTGGCATGAAGGTGTATCCTCTGTTTACCTCAGGAGATTTCTTGCAAGTATAAGGGATTAAAAAATAAATCAAACTGTGCCAAAACATCAATGTTGCACAAAGATAAGTATTAACACTGAGACTACCCAGAGGTAATGTAACATGGATCGATTTGTTTTAATGTTTTGAAGGAAAACCTGAATTCTGGATTCGCATAGACACTACTTTCAGATCTGGCAACTTGTTGAACAATTTTAGAGACCAGCCACCTGTCAAGGGAAAACTTTATTAGAGAAGAGTGTTAGTAGTCATATTATCTTTGAACTTTTTGCCAAGTTCTTGGAACTTTCTCATGTTTCAGATGTGTTAACGCTCTTTCCTGTGAGGAACTGCTGGAACCAGAAAAGGAGGCTCAGGTTTTTACCTGTCGCACAGCTGGAAGTCAGCTCGGCGGTTATGTGGAGGCTTTCGTTCGCTCCAGGTGGTGATGGTGTCCTGTGACAGCAGCCTGCTGTGCTCCAGTGAGGAACAGTGTCTGTAGAACTTCTCCAAGGAGGACAGCTCCAGGAGGCAAACCTTGCAGAATATGATGACCTGCTCCGTCTGCTCCGGCTGACTCAGATCCAGGAGATGAGACCGAACTGAGAGTCCGCTGTGCTCTGCCTTCCACACAGCCATCTCCACCTCACTCTGTGCAGAGCGGCAGTGGCCGGCCTGGTGCCAGCAGGGCTTGCCCTGCCTGACATGACTGCAGTACTGAAAGTGGCAGTTCTGAGGAAGAGGACGCACTTGGCTGTAGATATGCTTGGTGCTGCTCTCGGAGAGGTGATGGACTAAGACTGGCTTCCAGGTATGTGCTGCTTCTGCAGAGCAGGTGTCCTTCCAAGTCTTGACTGCCACCATTTGTGGTCGTTTGCAAAAGCAGTCAATGCACAACTCCTTGAATTTGCCAGAAAACTGCTGGAGGATTCTTTCAGCTGCAAGTTTTGGTGTAATTGAAGCACTTTCTGTCTCAGATAGAAGTTTTATTAACTCTGCTTTGTTTATCTTTTTTTCTCTGACAAAGTTCCACACAGTGGCCTCTTCTAAACTTCTTGCATAAGTGCATCCTTGACCCTCTATGTGTTTGGAACATCCAGAGCCTTCGACAAAGTAGTCACAGACTTTGTAGAGGACATTTGGGCCTATGTTCCCACCAATGGGCCGCTCTGAGATGGGCCTCCACTGCTCAGAGGCTCTGTCCTTGGCTAAAAGCAGATTTCTACTACAGCTGTGTATAGCTGACTGAACTGTGAACGTTATTTCCTTTTCCTTGACTGAGCACAAACTGCACACGACCTTTAGTTCCAGGCTTTCAAGGAGTTCCTGCAGGGGACCAGCATTGCTTGGCTGCTCAGGTCTTTTCTCAGGCTGAGCTATCAGATTACAGAGACGCTGGTGGTCCAGTCCACTTTTCTTTGTGAATGTCCACACAGCAGCTTCCTCAACACTTCTCGCAAAGGTGCAGCGGTTCCGATGCTCTCTGCAACCAAAGCCCTCCTTAAAGTACCGACAAACCTCATACTGTTTTGGGTTTGGAAACATTGGCCGTTTGGAAACAGGCCTCCACTTGATGCCATTTTTGGTCTTGCAGAGGAGGATGCTGCGTGCACACCGGTGGGAAACTTGTTTGAGGCTGAAAGTGATTTCTTTTTCCTTCACTGAGCATTGATCACAGGCAAACTTGAGGTCATATGTTGATAAAAGAGGAGAAAGTTTGGAGCCACTTGCAGACATTGTGATGCTTTGTGAAATCACATTGTGTTATTACTAAAACCAGCATCTGAAGGGACAGTCTCAAACTGTGGGAATGTGTTTGAAGTATCTGTGAGGAGCGCCTGAAAGATAAAGAGACAGAGTGGTTACAGGTGAACAAAAAAAATCTTTCACTTCCTCCATTCCTTTCCTATTGACATCTACCATTTTAGACGTTAATATTAGTCAGTTATTATTTCAATCCTGTTTCTTTTATTTTGGTGTTGGAGTTGGTGGGGTGGGGGTCTTAGTATTAGAGCTCTACAAAAGTTTGCTACTTTGGAGTATTCAGGTGTACATTAACACAATGCCAAGAGGGAAGGAAATAAGCAAAGATCTTAAGAAGTAATTGTCGCTGCACATTAACTTCAAAAGAATAATAAACAGTATTTTCAAACTATTTGGAATTTAATGTTCTACAGTGAAAAAACATTATTCACATGTGGAAAAAATTCAAAACAACAGTCAGTCCCATCCAGTTCTGGATGTCCCAGGAAATTTACCCCAAAGTCACACCATGCAATGCTTTAAGAAAATAAAAGAAAAAAGGTACATTTCAGAAGCTACAGGTTTCACCGATCATGTTAAGTGTAAAAGTCTATGACAGAAGAATGAGAAGAAGACTGAACAAGTACAGTTTGTTTGGAAGGTTTTCCAAGAGAAAGCCTCTCCTGACTAAAAAAAACAAAACAAAACATGGAAGGACAACTGATATTTTGTCCTTATATATAATTTAAAAGACTGAACAATAAGGGTTTGCTTGGAAGCACGACTGAGTTTCACAAAACTGCACCTGAATGAGTAAGATTTCTGGAACAATGTCCTATGGACAGATGAAACCAAAGTGGAGTTGTTTTGCCTTAGTGTCCAGCACCAATTTTAGAGAAAACTGAACACAGTATTTCATAAGAAACACCTCGTATCCACTGTCAAACACAGTCATGTGGGGTGGTGATTTGGAACTGTTTTTCAGCCAAGGGACTTAGGCACATTTCTGTCATTTGGCCATCCACTCCACCACTCCCGCTCACTGGCTCACCGTCTACTCTCCTGATTCATCATCCTAAACGAAGACTGAATTTTTACTGGTGTCCGCTCTTGGATCCTGCTTTCCATTTAACAAAACCTAACAAAAACCTAACAAAAACCCAAGTGGGTTGATTAAGTCAACTCATTTAGATTCCTGACAGATACCCAAAGAGTGACTTGGGCCATTATAGCGCTCACCAATGGTGTCATGAAGGCAAGGTGGTTGTGTTTGGATGCAAACAGGGCCACTCTCCTCTATTAACCAAAGAAGGTGTACAAAATAATGCTGGCTTGATGTGTCCTGTGCATCTGGTCATGAAATGAGGCCTTCCAGAGCTCCCTAATGCACCTCAAAGCCCGCAGAACTAGCTCACAACACCCCAGTGAAGATACAAATACACCCCCCCTACTTATTGAAGAATTCTGTGGTAAGTGGGTCATTCAAGCTTCACTGCTTGACTACTTACACAGTGGAAGGAGTTTGCCAAAGGTAAAACATCTTTTGTTGGTGGTTACCTTTGAACCTTTGTCTGCAGATTGATTTATTAAGTTTAAGGGCCAAAGAACTTTCAGTTAAGAAAAATAATGCTAAATTTCCAATTGCAAAACATTCTTTTGGTTGTCATAATATAGAAGTGGTCTTCAGAGTTTTCTGCTGACACATGTGGAAAAATGTCCTTTTCTATTCATAGAAACGATGCAGTTGTCTGCTGCAGTGAGTTTTGCTGATGTAGAGCAATCTTTTCTTTTTTCTCAAACTTTGTATCTAACCATTTTTACTTCTCCTCTTGAAAGCTTTGGAGAACAGAAGATGCAGCATTATCTGTCTGCATTTGTCACCTCTTTCCAGGCCTGTGTCGTATTCTGCTAACAGAGTAAAATAAAATGGTCTTTCTTTGCTCCACTTAAAATGAAATTAACTGTCACTGCAACTGAATTTTTTTTCTCTGTCTCTCTTGTTTTTATTGTTGTTTTTTACATGTGTATCCTCCACATACAGGTGGAAAATGTACTTTTACAACCAGAACCAAAACCTGATTGTGATACTGTGATTGGAGCTTAAGAAAGCTGCTGATAACTGAATAACCAAAAACTGAGCTGCAGCAGCACTGGAAATCATAACGGATGAAAATTCCTCCGCAACCTTGTTGTTGTTGCCGAAGGTGGGTCTACAAGTTGTTGAAAAATAATGGTGCTTAGTTTTGCCCACATTATTTCGTTGGGGGTTTTTTTGTTTGTTTGTTTGTTTTTTGTCATCACTTTACTTAAATAAATAATGCACTGTGAAAGTAATTATAAGTTGTTTTTCTGCGGCTGCATTTCTTTTAAGACCCAGTCCGATACAATTGTTTTAATTATATTTTTTTTACAAAAGAAGAAGAAGCAGAGTTTAAAAAGGGGGAACTAACGGTTTGCACGTGAATTGGGAAACAACAAATTCTGTCAGTGGATGTGGCGATGTGACCGGATGTCGCAGTGACGTCTGCAGGCCGCTAGATGGCGCAGACTAACGGTTCACAGCGGAGCAGCCGGGAGCAAAGTGGAGCAGACCTCAGGAAGCTCGCAGGAAGCTCAGTCTGCAGGGCTGTGATCGTGGATCAGGAAGCGTGGAAGAGTGGGACAGTTCTGCAGAAACCGGGACTACTGAATAACTAACCACGAGAAACTTTGTTCAGGTCCAAAGCTGCCACAACAAGGTCCAAAATTCCCACAACATGACCAACAACAACAACAACAACAATAATCATAGCCTAATGACGATGATGATGATGATGAGAAGAGGAAGAAGAGGAAGAAGAAGAATGAAGATGATGTTGAAGAAGAAGGAGCGGCGGACTCACCTGACGCCGGCAGACTCTCAGCTGGTGCGTCTCCGCTGCTGTCGCGCACATTTATGGGAGCGCGCCGTGTCACGGTCGGCGGGTGCGGCCCGGCACGCTTAGGTTTCGTTTCCCATGTTTTGCGGAAATAAACAAAACAGCCCTCTCCTCCCTCCCATCGCGGTCTCTCCCCCCATCACGAGCATGTCTGGGTGACGCTGGTCAAGCGCGGCCACGCACCAGCGCGCACGCTGGTTAGGTTTCATTTCGCCACCGAAATCCCATTAAATGAGCTTACTTTTCTTTCTGCTCTTGATCGGCCGTGTGTGACGTCACAGGCGAATTGCGTTTATCAGAAGGAAACAGAAGGAACTGCTCTTCTATCATTCATCTACACACAACCCAAGCAGCTCTGAGCATGACACAGACATTACATCTACATAAATATAAATCAACAGATAACGCATTTGTGGTGCTAACTGTCATGGAAAATAGAGTCTGGGCCACTCTGACCTGTGTCATGAGTACGGTTTACCTCGTCTCTGTCTGAACAAGAACTGTTCTGGAAATCCAGTCTTGTTTCTGCACATTCAGTTCTCTGTCCTTGGGTTGGTGTCTTTGAATATTGTTATTTTGACACCTGTTATTTTCACAATGCAAGATTGTTCTGACTGTCAGCATGAAGCTTCTGCCTCTGTTTAAATCTCTGTGGGTTCTGAACAACTTGGTCACGTCTGCATCAGAACTTGAGCTGTGAAGATTGTGACCCGTTTGCATGCAAATGTTATATTAAATCTGCTGAACTTTGATTATCTCTCACATCGTCTTCTTTTTTCTAAGTAAGAACTCGTAGTCGAACCCAGATTGTCACCCAGTGGTTAAAACGTATTATCTAGAACAGGATAGCTTTTTTTCCACAGCAATGACATTACTGTAGATAGAAATATTTGAACTGTTTTGAAGTGCATACCCCACATGAGCCGGTGTGTCCCGTGGGAGTGTGCTCAAGATATAGAGGTTATTTTTTTGGCTAGGAATGTGTTTCAAAGATGTTGTCAAAAGCCTGATGTTGCAAGGAATTATGAGAACAGAAAGGCCTTTTATCAGAAGAGTGACACTCAAGATCATTTGCATAATCTGGGTAAACATCGACAAGTCCAAAGAACTGGTGGTGGACTTGAGGAGATGCTCTCTTCCTCCTCTATCCATTAGAGGGGAGGATGTGGAGTTGGTTCAGGACTACAAATACCTTGTAGTGTACATGTATATGGCCAAAGTAGACGGCACTTCTGACGATGACACCATTCTGTCAGTCACCAGCAGTACGTTGTGGATGTTTCCTGAGTCTGTGGTGGCCAGTGTGCTTTTCTGTGCTGAAGTGGCAGCATGAAAGTGGCTGACACCAACACATTTAATAAACTGATGAAGAAAGAAAGTTCAGTGGTGTGTGAAGGTCATGACAGCTGAGAGGCTCCACTCCACTCCACAGTGTTGTGGTTGATCTGAGAAGCACGTTTACCCACATAGACCCACCAGCACAAAAGAAAAGCCATCAGCTGTCCCTGTGTAACACACCCACAGACAGTGGGTGTTACTTTTGTGTGTTCCTTTTTCGTTATTACTGGACTTCTCTCAAACAGCACACAGTTGTAACGTAGGCCTCTTCACCCGGATCAGTCAAGTTCTTTGATTCTTAAAAGAACTACTTATGACCATGAGTACAGTACACATTTATGGCACAAAATACAAATTTGAAGGTATCGAATGTTAATTTGTGGGTATAAAACTGAAAATTGAGGCAGCAATTATTATTTTTTATAAAAGCCTATGAAGATCAACTGAGAAGCAGAAAAAAATTACATACCATCCAGGTCAGTTAGTGTCAAGGAGTTCTAAAAGCTCAAACAACAAAGAAATATGCGTCCAAAGCTGCCATTGCACTTGCTGTGATGTTTAAAGACAATAAATAAGCAACGAACATGCTTGTGCTGACTAGATTTTGAAGGATTGGTTTGTTTTCACTCACTTTTGACTTATATTTTACGTGTTACATGTGACTGATACTCTAGCAGCTGCAAACCAACTCTTCTTTGTATTAACAAAACCCACACAAACACAAACAGATTCCCCTTATGACCACACAGGCTTGTTTAAATGACATGGAAATATACATTGCTATTTAAAAACAAACAAAAAGCAAAAACACACAGAAAAGCAGAGCCTTGACTTGTGTTTATTCTTTGTTTAAACTCTTACTTTTGAGTGCATTTCTTAATGTTTTTATGTAAAGCACTTTGAATTGTATTTGACATGAAATGTGCTGTACATATGAACTTGCCTCGCCTCGCCTTACACAGACTGCACCGTCTTGGATTGTGAGTCGGAAATGATTGGGGACCTCCTGATTCTGTCTGAGATATCTACTGGGACTTCCAGGTTCCTGGGTGGTAATCCAAGAGTTGCTTTGTCCCACCAGAAAGCAGAAAGAGATTCTGGATCTGAAATGGTATTTGTTTGTTACACGAGACCCCGTATTTCACTTGTGACTCATCAATCAGCCCACTGAACCACTGAAGTCTTTCAGTAGTGGGGACATATTATACTTCATATACAAAAGTCAGATTAAACAAACAGCAAAGGAAAGCCAAGAACAACTTGTCAGGCTATGTTGGTAGCGCCAGCCTACCAACATAGCCTCCGAGTCCCAAGCTGAATGGCTGCAGGTCCAGCACACTTCCGGTTCTTTTCATTTCAGCTCTGGCAGCTCTTGCTTTGGTTATCGTTGGTTAGTCATCTGTTTCGTGAACAGGGAAGGGTCCTGAAATGATCAGAGAAAAATGCTGCTTGACCGGAGGACCCAGATGTTGCAAGAGGTACACGCTGATGAGTACCATTGGGGAACAGCCTTCAAACAGGAGGGTAGATAGCTGCTTCAGTCTGCTTTGCTTTGCTTCATCTTCCAACTCTTTTAGCTCAGTCCAAATATGACTGCAGTGATCGACAACAGTTAACAGCACAACCCATATTATCATGATGATAAAGCAAGATTATGCTGTGTAATGTCCTTGTTTGAAGCTCAGAGGTAAAGTCAAGACAGTGCCGAGCACCAAGTAGCTTAGCAACCACCCCACCATGCAGGGACCCTGGTGTCTGAGGTTCAGTAGTAACACAGCTGGAGCACCACGTGTCTTTTTGCATGACGCTCTGCAGTGGTTCAAAGCTGAACCTGAACAAGACTGGGGATTGGCAGAATGCAGTCAGGCAAGTGGGTACAGTGCTGTATGAACTTCCTGTACACATCAGATAAGAACTGTCAGAGTCACAAGTGAAACTGTAACAGAGTGGCGTTTCAGTGGAACATGAAACTCAAGAGTAAAACAAGTTGTTTTTTCTTCGATTTTTGATAGATGACTAAGGAGACTAAAAAAAACTCACAGGAAGCTTAGCCAAGGTGCAGGGCCGGGGATTTCCAGGAAGCACCTGTGTCTTTTTCAGCAAAAACACCACAAACACAAACAGAACTTTTCCAAGCAAATATTGACATTTGGAACATGGAATGGACCTTTACCCCCGTATTCTGGGTTTGGATGCAGAGGGACGGAGGAGTGTCCTGTCATTCCCTGCTAAATAAGAGAATATCATATCAGTCACATGACTTAGGCAACAGGAAGATTCCTGAATGTGATTCAGCTGCCCCTCCTCTCAGAAAGGGCAGGGTTTCTGTCTCCTTCCTCCTAAAAACCAATCCAAACAATCAAAGAATGCTTCTGAAGAAATACAGGGCGATCCACATTTCTGTAGATATAACTAAGTTCAGCCCAACGCCTGAATGGAAGTGGACATGCCTGCTGCCGAGAATTTAAAAGTAAATTTACATTTTTTATGGTGCTGACAGCAATCTTTAGCTCTTTGCCCGTGCACCATTTATAGCAACAAGAGAGTGCAGTTATCACAACTTTTTAAAACTTTATACAGGTTACAAAGAAACAAATTGGTTGTCTGAGCAGAAGAACAGTGGGAAGAGTACTTATTCCCTGTGTCTGTATTCTGATATGACTGTGGAATTGTAAAATAGTAAATCACATCAAAAGAAGTAAGGAGTAAGTATTGACAGTATATAGTGCAGAGTGACAGTGTTGGCATACAACAAGAAAGCAGTAAAAGACCATCTCCAGGTTCACTGTATTTATAATGTATATAATATAGTAGCCTATGTATGATAGAAAATAAAGTTTGTCTATTCATTCAGCTAAATTGTAACTTTGGATGACTTTGCTGTTTTCCAGATGTTAAAGGCACCTTGCAAACAGCTAATGTGGTGGATACATGGGTCGACACAACCGGGTTGTCATGCAGTCCTGTGAGGCTGATACCACATTCATGTAGCAGAATAATCTTTATTTGTCTGTATATATCTCACAAAACACTGAAATTTGTCCTCTGCTTTTAACCATCACTAGCTATGGGGAGCAGTGGGCTGCTGCTGCCAGCAGCTCCAGGGAGTAGCTCAGGGGCCCACAGTGGCTCACCTCTGTTAGCAACCCGTGAGACTGAACCTGGGTCCTCCATGCCCAAGCCTAGCTCTGTATCCACTAGGCTAACACCTTTGATTTATACAGCACTTTAAAACAACACAGTTGGCCTGAACAACATCCATCCATCCATTTTCTAGACCCGTTGTTCCATTTCTGGGTCACGGGGGTCTGCTGGAGCCTATCCCAGCCCATCCCAGGTGAGAGGCAGGGGTACACCCTGGACAGGTCGCCAGTCCATCACAGGGCCGCCTGAACAACAAGAAAACTCAAATAAAATAAAAACAAATGAAAAGAATTAGATAGAAAGAGAAAACAAATTGCGCTTTGAAGAATAAAGTCAACATCTCAAACTGGGTTAAAACCCAAAAGAAGGAAAAAATAAAAATGTAACTTAAACAGGAGCAGGTCAGTCGGCCATTAATAAAAATGTAGATAAAACTGTTGTCTCAAAGGGAGTTAAAAGCTAAAGATAATAAATATGTTGTAAGAGAGGATTTATAAACAGGAAGTGAGTCAGGCTATCTGGTGTACAGAGGCAGCTCATTCACAAGTTTTGGGGCAATGACTGAAATCACCTTTTTTCTTCCTCTTTGTCTTTGGGACAACAAGCAGTGACTCATCTGTTGACCCTAGAGAGCCTGAGGGACTGAATGGCTGCAGCAGGTCAGATAGATAATGTACAAGGCCACCAAGGCATTTAAAAGCAAACAAAAGAATTTAAAAACCAGCCTGGAAGTCAACTGGGAGCCAAAGACATGATATCAAAACTGGGGTGATGTGCTCATGGTTATTTTTTCTTTTTCTTTTTTGCATCAGTAAAAGATGAGGTGCAGTGTTTGGAGCAGCTGCAGTCATGACAACAACTTCTGTCTCCTCCCAAAATATAGTGCTTCACAATAGTCTAAAGGAGTTGTGCTAAAAGCATGGAATAAAATCTCCAAATGATGACGGGAGAGAAATGTCTTGGTTTTGGTCGGTTGTCTAAGATGAAAAAAGCTGGACTTGACAACTGGTTTTATCTGTGACTCAAGTTTAAGGTCACTGTCCAGTCTGGCACCCAGGTTTCTTGCTGTCTGGGTTAGATAAGGGTTCAAAAGATCTAGATCAACCTGGGCTTCAAAGGCTTCCCACGTGGACACAGCTAGCCATGGGTGGGAAAACCAATGACTAGCTGTCATCCCTTTAGGCAGTTAGCGCCATCTTGTCTTGACCTCTGAACTGTGGATAAAAACCTGCGACAGACCCCCGTCATTTAGCACTGTCTAGTTGAGGATCCTCGCTTTAACTCAGATATTACTCTTTTCAAATGTTGTTCCAGCGGCTTAGCATCAGATAGACCAAGCAAGCATTGTTAATTTGCAGTAACTGAACTAAGGTGGTCTTTTTCCAGACCTTCGGGATCCTCTAGTTTCCAACATGGAGACATATATGAGGAGAAAAGAAGCATCAAAAGCTCCCACGGAGTCACGGGGGGTCTGTCTGATTCTGCTACACTGATTCTGCTCTGGACTTCACAAGGTCCACCAGGACAGGCAGGGTTTTCATGACATTGACAGAGTGACTTGTCCACACTTGGACAGGCGCACTGATGTGAATCTGTCCAAAAGAGTTTAATAGAAGTGAACAAAACAAAACAAAACTCCTCACGAGGATTATTTCAGGATACGCCTCTTCATCTTTTATTTTGGCCAAATATAACTACCTGACACTTTTGCTTTATCTATTACTCAGAAAAGATGGAAGCTCCCAGTTTTCTCTGTTACTGACAAATGTAGAGAATGCCACATTTATGGAAGACTGACAGGAAGAGCACTGAACTTGTTTGTCTTTCAAGTGACCCACCATGTCTTGAACTGTGAATTAGCTCTTCATAAAGAAACGTAATTTAAATGTGAACAGAATAAAAGGTATTTTACACATATTGACTTTAAATCATGTGTTCCTATGTTCTTCAGCACATTAAAACCAGGTATGGTGTGGTGAGTAAATCTTCTTGTCTCGTGTCAGCAGTTTTCAGCTGTAACACGTCTGCATGTCACTTGACAGCTTGTGTTATTCATAAATAAAATGTCTCCACCCTCAACTGTCCACCAGATAAACCTTATCTGCTTTAATGAGCCTTTTCATTTGCCTGTGGACTGAAATGACTACTGTTTTACAACAGTTCAGTCCAGCTGAAGTCTACCTGATGTCATGATGTAATCTTACCTGACTGGACACTTATGACTTATTTGGCGTCTTAACACAGTTAAACTTCACACTTTGTCTCCTGAATGATGACAAGTGCAAGAAGCATCCAATATTGATTTTCAACCTTTCCCCCTTCACAGAGATTATTTCATATCTCTTGCCATGATAATATGCACTGTAGATAATGAAATGTTCAAAATTATATAGCAAGGAACATTATTCTGTGTTGTGGAAAAAAGCATCTAATACCCATGTATAAACATGTTTTAACAACGAGATGACTGGAAAATCTCAGTGAGACTGAAGTAGTAGAATGGCACTCCAAAATAAAGACCTGGCAATGGGGCTCAACATAGTGAATTTTTAAACGATCTTTTGCATGCAAAAAGGTCAGAACGTACATCTCAATTTTAACATTTTCTGTCAATGAAATGTGAGTTTGTGTGAGTTGAATTTTTTTTTTTTTCCCCTGCTACTCTCTCAACCTGCCTGCTCCACAACAAGACTGCATACTGTAAAAGAAGAACCCTCTGTGATGTCACACAGGCCAGTGGATGAGTCCGTTTGAAACTTGTTTTTTATGGTTCTGGACAGCACTCTGGACAGGGGCCCCAGCACAACTTAAAAAAGAAAGAAACAACCAAGAAAAATATTTCCTTTGTCTACAGGTGATTGTTTGTCAGCCTTTCTATCTAGTCTAGTTTCGTTTTTTCGAGTAGCTTCTGTTGTTAATGGACATTGCTAAATAAAGGCCATTTTTGTTACACTCTCCACTTGGGTCCTGGACTAACTGAATCGTAACAATTGCACCCCTAAGCACGGCTGTTTTTGCATAAATTTATAGCTCTGTATAATTAAGGAATCCACTTCTGTACAATGGTCGTGCATGTGAAATCTAGTTATGAAGAGGATTGTTCTATTTTTGTTGAGCCAGGCTGTAACTATCTGTACTTCCTCTGTTTATGTCTGCTTTAAACATATTACAGTGGGTGTTGTAGGAGACTGACTGACATGTACAACCAGCACCTGAACTGCAAGTTCTTGCACATTAGCAATGACTTTGAAACTGTACATTTTAACCTGACTCTTGGTCGGGAGCCTAACATCTTCACTGTACTTTTTTTTTTTTTTAAGGCAGTACATTTTTGTAATTACCAAATACTCTCTTAAAATTTAAAATATCTCCCTTTGTGATTCAGTGAGCTCACTACCTGCAGGTCATACTGTCTGGGTTGAGTAAAGTGTGTTCTGGGTGGCATCGCACAAAGTGGGCTTCAGGCTTCCAGTCAGACACAACCAAATGGCAATATTTGTTCTACGAGTCTAAAACAATCCAAAAAGTACTGTAACGTCAACCACGGGCTAACCTAGCCTAACCTAATAAGTACTAGAGAAATAAGTACCAGACTCTGCTGGTACTTATTTTAGCTCTGGCAGTAAAGTACTCACTTCAGATTGAAATGACATCTGAAATGCAGACATACGAACAGATCCCATCAGAATGACTGTAAAGTAATGCTAACCTATGATAGTATCATAGGTTAGCATGAGCTAAGCCAAGTTACAACAGGGAAACGTGTAAGTTAAGGTTGGCATGTTCCAGTTTCTCAGTCCTGTTTGCTCCATCCATGTGATAATATGTGGGATTAACTGGATTGGGTGGAGTCAGTTTCTGCTAATATGGCCCTGTCCAAAAACACCAACAAAAAAGCTTTTAAATATCACTCTTTAGAAAACTTGTGTGATGTCACAGGTTTGTCTAGTTTTGTTTTATACAGCCCATGAGCACAACTTTAAAATCTCAAACAAGCAGTCTTTAACTCTGCCCATCATGTTACAATGCACCGCTTTAACCTCAACAAACCAAACTTACAAACAGGATTTGTGTTTTCTTTTTTGTTTATATTTGTCAAGTATTAGAACAATAAACAAGTTAAATGTGTTGCTCCTTGGGGATTGAATTTGCTTAATATTAGACCAACTGTGATCAGATGAAAAACACATCATGACTTTTGGACAGCTGAGTGTATTACCTTTACTTTGCACTGCCGAATCCATTCATTTGTAAATGATAGTGTAGACTTGGGACATCATATATTTCATTATTTTGTTAAGTTTCTGAATGATGGAGATACACCTCCAAACAGCTGGTGTGTCTGTGTACCTGATTGTCCTCAACGAATTAGATCTGTCTGAACTAACCTGCAGATGGATATAACGAGAGCTTTGCTGACGCCTTCAAAGTCAACAACGAGACATGTGAGGACTTGATGAGTGTTGCTGATTCATGGTCTGGGCATCTTTGAACTTTGTCTATGTGCTGTTCTAGACTTGAGTTAAAGGAGCGATTCTAGCATTTAAACATCGATTTCCAACAACGTAGCACTAAAGTGAAGAAAACCAGAAGTTTATCTTAACTCACTGCCAAGAAGCAGCTTCAGCCACAACACCTGTATAAGCATCTAATAAACCATATCAAATACCAGCTGTCACACAGAAAGTGTGATGTCCTTCAAATCCTAGAAAGCATTGGGGTGTTGTTTTTGTTGCCTGGCAACCACTGCACTGCAGCTATCACATAGAGCAGGGTTTCCCCGTTCTAGTCCTTGACAGCTGCTGTCCTACTTGTTTCAACATACCTGTCCAGATACTCTCTGTAGATACTTTCTGTGA
>JAOWBL010069545.1:0-19703 GCA_028564865.1 Zenarchopterus dispar
GCCTACTTCTGATCTCAAGCTGTTGTGATCGACTTCTTATGATCAGTTATGCTCACAAGTCATAATAACAAAACAAACCAAAGGAGCAAAAACTGCATCGTAGTCTATTCTGACAGCAACATTAGCTGCTGGCTAATTAAATAGCTAATGACAAATGTTCAAATGTTTTACTTCAATAAATGCACCGAAGCTGAACAAAAATATATAAACTGAATCCACAATAAAGGACTTCAGTAACACTAGTTGTATTGTGTGTTTTCTTTTGTTTAAACATAATGATGGCATCGTTTGTAGCTAACCCTGCTTGGATTTGCCTTCAAGAATATTTACACATTTTTAGTCAGAAAATAACAAATAACACAATATATTGAGAATGTGTCTAAGGTTATGAAATGAATGAAAAGGAAACCTAAAAGAGACCGTGTGCAACAATGGTGATTAATATTTGAAGAATCCATCCTGTGGAAAAATCAGGTGTTCTGGGCGTTAGATGGAAATACTTTATAGCAAATGTTACACTGCTGAAAATGATGGGCCAACTCATCTCCGGTGTAACACATTTATTTTTGTATACACTGCAAAACACTGAGAACAGCAGATTACAGGAGCTACTCGGTGTGTCGTCTTTAAACTGCTCCGGCAACTACTGGCCAACCTCTTCTGCTTTACAATAACAGTAAGACAATACACTTGTGCTGTAAAACTCAATAATAAAAGAGGAGTACTTAAACAGTTCCTGTTATAACCAATTACATTACTGTCTCTATACTTCTATCGTTTTATTTCCACATATGTCACTCTTATGAATTGTGTTTTAAATCTATTTCAAAGAAATGTCTTTTTAACATTCCTATGGTATTTCATCTTAATGAAATGAACAGAAAGTATTTCACACTTCCTCTGATAACCAGAAAACATTTACAGAAAATATATAGTGCAGCTTTTAAACAGCTGACTAACTACACTAGCACAGGTATAAGACCGCAGGCGCTCCATATCCTAGCCTGGTGCTCCATTTGACTCAACATGTAGCTTAGAGTTCAGTTTTACAGAAGCACCTCCTGACATGACACCTTTACTCCGTTTAAGGTCGGCTATAGCCACAAACGCATGCTTTTACTGATGCTACGTGTATATCTGTAGTTAACTTCTATCCTTTATCTCACAAAAGACACAAAATGGCACTGCAACCCATCACCATGATGCTCCGGACCGCAAGTCCGCCATTTTTACCACACTGAAGACACTTATGAGTCATTACTACTGTTGTCTATCACCTGTATACCATGTACCACCCAGCTTACCTGCAAAATACAGAGAACAGCAGGTTACAGGAGCTATACATGTCTCAGCTATACATGTATGTCCTCTGGAGTGGACATTAGTCTTTGGTTGATATATTTTGACTCATCTGAGCTACCCTACTAAGCCCTGATGTGCTTTGTAGAGGACATCCTGACCTTTCAAATGGTATCTGATGTGTTTGGGTGGGACAAGAGGAACTTTGTTTTCATCATGATACAAAATATGAAACAGCAGCAAAACGCACATGCCAGAAAAAGAGAAAAAGTAAGTCAAATACTGTTATGATATTGTTTGTTTACTTATGGCAATCATATATTTTCTTGTTTAGGAACATGTCAGGAATTATAATTTGATGTCATTCTATTTTGATTTCGAAGTCTCACCGTTTATTACTGAGGAATAGTTCTGTTGTCAATCACATTTCATACCTTATTACATAAAATGATGGACAAACATATTAGAGAGTGAAATAAAGATGAAGAAACCTAAAAAAAAATCATATATATAGAAATATTCCTATATAAAGTCACAAATGACCCCACTCGGTCATATTAGTCGCCAAAATAGCTTGGTCGCTTGAGGGTTAAATGGTTAAAAATTAATGTGGCTAAAAAATACCATTAAGAAGGAGAAAAAAATGATAGAATATAAATTAGAACCAAAAAAAAGTATTTTTTCTACTTTATTTTTCATCTTTTTTTTTTTTTTAAATTAGGTACTATAAATTGACAGCTTATACAGCATGACTGTGTGTTCATACACTAAATCCAAAACCTGAGATCAGCAGTGCCTGCTGCACGGGTGATACATTAATGAACCTTGCAAAGGTGTGAGGTTTGTCTTTGTGTTTCAATATGCAACAAGTACAAGAGACTTTAAAAAAATACAAGTTTATTCAGATTTACACTGATGATGACGCACTATTGTAAAGAAGCAATGTGTTTGAGTGTTACCATCAATATAAACATATAAAATGCTGATCTGTCTGTGTGTGTTTTGTGTGCTTGTATATTCAGTGCCGGTTTTGGTGCTGTGTTGCTGCAGGGAATTTTGCAGGCAATTTTTTGCAAAGTCTACCATCTATCACCACAGGTAATCAGGCCAATGGGAAACCTGTTTGCATGCGGAAGTAGATATTTGTGCTGCCAAAGCATCATATAATATGTACAACAAAACCCCAAATCCAGAGAAGTTGTAGAGGATGTTGGACAGGGAGAAAACTGAGCATGGAGGGGAATTGTAAATAATATCTTTCCTCAATTACGATGAAGATATATGAGTTCACTTGTGAATAAACTGCATTTAGCGCTCTGAATAAGAGAGTGGGGAATCACTGGAAAAACAAGCAAGCACTTCAAAGTTTTAAAAAAAAAAAAATTTTTTTTTTTGCCTTTTCTCATTTCAGCCATGCCTCTCTCAGCTAAATTCACAAGAGCTTTGTTTGTTTTTTTTAGTTTTTCATCAGTGATTTATAGTGCAATTATAACATTTCCCACTGGGGATTAATGGAATATTATTCAGCAATATTTTTTATTATCTAAATAAATTTACGCTTTATCACTGAGAAGAAAAATTGAGGCCCACAACAAAACAGTTACCCAGGTACCTTCATTAAGGCTTTCTTTAAAATCCTCCTCTGGAAAATCTGCAGTCCATCAAGACTTTCATCAACAGCTACGGCTTTGCAGAAAAGATTCTGCTGCTTTTGGAAGTTTAGGATTTCCGCTTTGGTTGAACAAATAGAAACACATCTTCAGTTGCATTTTTACTTTTGTTTTTAAAAGTATTTAGGGCTAATGTAGTGAGGAATGAAGAAGAAGTGGTGCAGTAGTGAGTTGTGCTCAATTAACTGAAAATTCAAGAAAAAACATGTTATAGCTAAAATAGTAAGTTTAAACTAAAATGGAACTGAAACATTTGGCTGGGGAGGCTTTGAGGTGTGAGGGTTTGTATCTCTTCTTGGTCTTTTATAACATTTTGGATCTCAGACTCTTGTTTTAACAGGAGAGGATGTTGAGTGTACTGATAAAACAATCAAGTGGCTCTGCCACTCATCGACAGATACATCTGTTTACACTTACTGCTGAGTCTGATATGTTTTTATATGTCATTTTCAACCAAGACTTCATAATCACAGTTTTGAAAATGAAATTTATGTATACATATTTTTAATACATCTGTACTGCATCATTTTACTGTGCATGGGCAGTACTGAGTACAATGTTGAGAGGTACAAAGGAGACAGCTTGCAGTCCTACCCAATGCCACCAGTAGGGGGCGGTGTGATCCCACGCTCAGGTTGCAGAGGACAGATGTTTCCACTGCCGTGGCCTGGTTTTCAGTTTCTGGCTGGCTGCCTGTCAGACACACCCAAAGCCCTGCTCACATAATGACAGACCTGCTGATCTGCAGATTTAAAGAAGCTAAACGGCAGCCGGCTGGCACAGAACACAACTCAGCGGTGTGCTCTGGACAGCGCCTGTGGTGGGCTGATTTCATGTTTCTGAACAGGGAAAAAAGGCTTGGGAGGACCCACATGTTCTGAAATTATATGCTGGGATCCTGTAACATTTTGCTAACCGTCAGATCTTTGTAGTTTATTTATTCATTCATTTATTTTAAATACGGTCTTTCATCAGTCTTCTAAAATGACCACTCATGCTGTTTAAAATATAAGAAGAGCAAAAGTGCAGTTTCATTGAAGGGACAAATTTACTGACTGATGAGCCATATGGGAAATATGCTCTGTTTGAAAAGAATTTCTGTACTAGTGCACATTATTAAAGAAAGATTTTGACCATATTTAAGACCTGCTTAGGTGTAAATAAAGAGGCAGCTTTCACAGCACAATTGTTAGCTGCATTATCTGGTACAAATCAGATAATCGAGACAGTCAGGGTCTCTGTTGTAAAATATGATCAGTTCTAAAGAGCCAGGTCGCCTCCCCAGGAAGATAAAAGAAACTGAGCTTCATCTTTAAACCTTCCAGTTATTTTGGCAGCTGAAGTGTGAACACTATGCATAAGTCTAAAGGAGAATAATCAAGATAGAAAAAGCTTTTCCAGCTCACTTAAATAGCAAAGTATTCATTCGCATACTTATTTTTTCTGTCAGCAGGACATCACAGCTGCAGTGTGTTTATTCATGTGCGAAGACAAGGTTGTGGATTCTTTTAATTCTGAAACTGCTTTTAAAAAATCTTGATTGGTAAATCTTGATTTATCCCACATTATTAATGTCTGTGAACTTTAAACTATAGCAAACCCATCCAAAAGTTGCAATATGGTGCTTTGTCTTACATCTTAAATCTGAATATTCCCATTCTATCTGTGCCAAAGACGGTAAGAGGTTTATCCCCTTGGTTTGTCACTTTATATTTATAGTCTGAATGGGTTTAAAATGATTAATATGGTTATTTTTCATGTATGTCCAGATCGACCAGGACATACGAAGTGGGTTTATTAACATAAAAAGCCGTAACTTTTCTGTCAGTCATATATTTGCTGCTCTTATTTAAATGCTGTCTTATCTGCGCCTACTTTGAGATCTGCTATGTTCCTGTGGATTGATTGTATTCCTCTGTTGTAAGTCACTTTGGATAAAAGCATCAACTAAATGTAATGTAATATTGATTAACAAATTTCAGCTTTTAAGTGCTTGTTGGTTTTTGGATGCCACGATGAAACTATATACACAGTAATTCAAAGCAACAGGAGTTGATCAATATCCCATACTATGTTCAGAAAACCAGTTCAGGCCTGCTTCTCTAGAAAAGATTGTTATGTTTCCTTTAGTGCCATTAACAGATCATAATAGTGTTTTAGGTTAATTAGCAAAAGCTCAGCAGGAGCGTGTTAGGACTGGGTTATTGGTGGATGGATACATGGCTGCAGAGATACAGAATCAGATTCAAGGCCGGACAATGAGGAGCAGGACACACTAACTCCGCTGGACATCTGCCAAATTACACCATTTCTGACATCTTACTCTTGCTGCTAAAAGGAGAGATTATTTCTCTCTAGCTGAAAAAAAAAAAACTGTGCACAGGCAATTGGCATAGCAGTGGATTTAAGCAGCATGTAACCTTCAAGAGATAATGGTGCAGGAAGTGAGAGTAAAAGGCAAACTGGCAAGGGGAAATTATTATTATCATGATCATTCATTGGAATGTCATTAGTGGTTAAGGTGAGGCTTTGTTGACCACTTAAAGTCCAGGCTCATACTTATGCCAGGAAGTCCACTCCATTTTGTTTGGAAGGCTTTGACAGCTTCACCTTTACACATTATTGGACCATCATTTTACATCAATATGCAATGACCACATTAAAGATCTGATGAACACAGTCATTATCGTTTGCTACTGGTATCAATTGTAGAGGATCACCAGTAATGGTTGACATCAGCTAAACCTGTTTCGACTTGTCAGTCCATCTTCCCGACAGCTTCATGAGGCACTGAGGAAAAGCAGTCAGTCAACCTCACATGTGTGTTTTTAGAGAAATCTGACCAAGAGCATGCAAAGATACCGCAGCCGGAAATCAAATTAGGATCCCTCTTGCTCTTAGAAATTAGTGCTGACCACAAAACTACTGTGCTGCCCTAAATTTACTCTCCACAGCAACAAAGCAGCTCCTTTTATCCCCCTTTTTCTCAGTGAACATGCCAAGGTGAAAAAACAATTTTTTGTTTTGTTTTGTTGAACTGGCAGCTTCTCAAAAACTCCCCTCAAACCCTCAGATTGAAAGCCTCTAAAACCCAACTGAATCAATTGTCTGCTCAATACTTTAGTTCAGGAGTGGAAATGCAAACACACACCAGCCAAGGATCAGATCCACAAAAGCACAGCAAACACAGATCACAGTGGAAGTATCATGTTCCAGCAAAGGATTGTTTTTACTTGCAAATTGCTAATAAATTTGCATACCTTAAACAGGTCTTTTGTAAACATGCATAGGCTGCAAGTACAGCATGCATTGTTTTAATTGATGAAATATAAAAATTAGCCTCCACGTAGCACACTGAAGAACTTTGCATAATTACTGTGGATGGTAGTGGTAATTAGAGGCACTTCTATCTTGATAAAGGTCCCGTTGAGCATCTTGATTTCAGTAATGAATAATTTAAAGGTTGTTTTTTTAGCGGAAATGTACACAAAAGTAACTGTCTTCTGGAGCCTTTAAAGCATGTGTTGAGTAGTTGCAAATGCAACGTTCACATTACGGCTCAGTATTTGGTGAACTACGTTCATGCTACGAAATGCTGCCTTGCATGTTTTCCACAAGCAAAAAATGTTACATGCGCTTATATCTTGTGCGCATGGTTGTTATTTTGGACCTGTATGCTTCCAGCCCAAACACAGGCCCATCACACTGAGGAGCCCCCTGAAATATTTCTGGTATAGTTTTCAGTTTCTGTGACTCTACTTGTATCTAGTGTTACTTTTTTTTAAGGTACACTTTATGTGTAAAATAAGTCTTTATTTATATTTATTTTGTTGTGCTTGTTTTATTAAAATGCAGTTTGCTGAGCTCTCACGGTCCACTATAAGGACTCCTGCACAAAGCTTTTTTTCAAATGTAGCATTTAGTGTTTTTAATATATTGTTTAGCTTTTTTTTCTCCTTAGCTATTACATTATTGTTAAATCTGTATTTTGTGTTTTAAGCTGTTCTTTTTCTGCTCTCTTTCTGCAGATTTCAAAAAGAAAAGTCAACACAATACAATACAAAGCGATCACCTTTGCAGGAATTATTTCACAGAGGAAGGGTGGTAAGCAGATCTTTGGTTCAGGTGGATGGACTAAAATTTCTTTAAATATTTACAACCAGGAACTTTTTTGTTTAATTACTGAAGCTTTAAAGCCACTGTGTGAGGCAGCAATGCTGATCACATGGCTGGGGTGTATCACAAAGTACTTTACTCTTGGTGTAAGACACAAGAAAGTGCCCCTCAAGTGGGACAAAGTAGCATTGCAAGATTTGCTGGCTTTTATCCTACTTACTGATTTATTAATTTCCCTTCGGAGATTAATGAAGTAATTTTGAATTTAAGTGAATTACTAGGACAATAGTGTCAGTTAACACAGCAGCTCTTACATGAGCCCCCATGTGGTCAGAAACGGTACTGGCTACATAGCTTGGCTATAAGACTTTTTTTTTTTACACACTTCACTCAAAGAATAATAGACCAATCTGTATTTTTTGTTGCTTTTAACATGTTTGGGAGATTTTATGGCACGTCACACCTGACTCATGTGGCCTCTCCTGCAAGTGGTGAGCTCAGTACAGTACAGAAGTACAGTTTTCCTTGACTGATCATTTTTAATCCAAAGACTGTAGGAAAATACAGCTACTATCGGAAGAGCAAGACGCATATTGATGTTGTGGGGTTTACTATGCACAGAGTAAATGTAGTGCACAGTTTACGTGCAGGTCAGTAGGCCGACATATTGACTTCTAGTTTTCAAATAACAGCACATTCGCAATTTCCCTGGAGCATTAATCCTTGTAAACTCGTCCCCCTTCTCCATCTCCCTCCCCCCAACGGCAGTAGAGCCCTCGCTCTCCTTCTGTTATATAATCTGCACATATTGTCTGCACTCACATTGTCACCCATAATTGCAGAAATAGAAATTAACAGGAAATTAGTCCCAAGACTAATTGTAAAGGGTTGAATGAAAAAAAAAAAATCTTACATTACTGCCATGTTATTATCGTATGATGGAGATATGGAGAATTGACAGGAGTACAGAAAGACTCTTAGGTAAATATTGAAAGCTACAACACAGGATTAACATGTGTGAATGAAGGGCACTTGGTGTGTGTGTGTGTGTGTGTGCGTGTGTGTGTGTGTGCATGAGTGTGTTTTGAGCTTTGTAGGTGCCAAATCACAGATTTAATCCAATCATTTAACCTCATTTGTCATTTCCTCTACCAGTTTCATGGTTTTCTACAATCCTTTTCATTCACAATTTTGGATTTTCTATACTGCTCACTTAGAATCAATATGTATGCTGTAAACTACACTGTGTGCACAATTATTAGGTAAGTGATTATTTTGACCATATCATCATTTTATCCTTAATTTCCAACTCCAAGCTGTATAAACTTAAATGCTTATTGGATTTAATGCATATCAGGTGATGTGTATTTGTGTAACAAGGGAGGTTGTGGCCTAAGGAGATCAACACCCTACATCAAGGTGTGCATCATTATTAAGTAGATTCTTCTCCTCAGGAAAAATGGGCCAAAAAAAAGATTTAACTGACTCTGAAAAGACAAATTGTAAAATGTCTTTCAGAAGGATGCAGCACTCTTGAAATATCTAAGATATTGGGGCGTAATCACAGAACCATCAAACGTTTTGTTGCAAATAGTCAATAAGAAACATGTAGAGAAGAAAAGATGCAAATTAACCGCCAAAGATTTGAGAAGAATCAAACATGAAGCTACCAGGAACCCATTATCCTCCAGCGCTGCCATATTCCACAACTGCAATCTACCTGGAGTGTCAAGAACTACGAGGTGTTCAGTTCTCAGAGACATGGCCAAGGTAAGAAAGGCTGAAAGCCGACCACCTTTGAACAAGACACTTAAGTTGAAACGTCAAGCATGGGCCAAGAAATATCTGAAGACAGATTTTTCAAAGGTTTTCTGGACTGATGAGAGTGACTCTTGATGGACTAGATGGATGGGCCTGTGGTTGGATCAGTAATGGACACAGAGCTCCACTTTGACTCAGATGCCAGCAAGGTGGAGGTGGGGTACTGGTATGGGTATTATTAAAGATGAGCTAGTTGGACCTTTTCGGGTTGAAAATGGACTCAAAATCAACTCTCAGACCTACCGCCAATTTTTAAAAGACACTTTCTTCAAGCAGTGGTACAGGAAAACATCTGCATCTTTCAAGAAGACTTTGATTTTTATGCAAGACAACGCTCCATCACATGCATCAAAAGTACTCCACTGCATGGCTGGCCAGTAAGGACCTTAAAGATGAAAAACTAATGGCATGGCCTTCACCTGACTTAAACCCTATTGAGAACTTTTCTTAAGCAGGAAGTTTACAGTGAAGGTAAACAGTACACCTCTCTGAACAGTGTCGGGGAGGTTGTGGTTGCAGCTGCACAAAAAGTTGATTCTGACCAGATCAAGAAACTGACTGACTCCGTGTGTGGAAGACTTATGACTGTTATCAAAAACAAGGGTGGCTATATTGGTCACTGAGGTTTTTTTTCCTTTTAATTTCAAAAATGTTTTTGTAAATTTTGAGTTTGTTTAGTATTCTCACTTTAACAGGTGAAAATAAACAAAATGAGATGGGAAAATCTTTTTCATTTAGTTGCATAATGATTCCGCACACTAATAGTTGCCTAATAATGGCATACATGTAAATATTCTCTTAAGAAAGCCAAAACTTCACTTTTACTACTTAAATGTTCAGGTTTGAGGGTTTGTTAACATTTTGGGATTGACCAAGAGCACCATAATTGTACAATAACAAAATTAATCCTCAAAAATACAACTTGCCTAATAATTGTGCACACAGTGTACATGTCCAAACTATCAAAAATAGCAGGCAGGAGCGAACCAACATGGAAGCAATGTTGTGTCCTCACTGCATGAGGTAAAAAAAAACATGTACACCATATGTTTAAGCATTATAGTCATAGTAATAGAAATATACAGCCTGAGACTGTTATTAAAGTCAGTTATTTTACCAGCAGGATGCTGAAGTGATGTTACAGATACCAGCCCTTCCTACCGGCTGAATGAGGCCCTGGCTCTTTGTCACAAGATGTGGCACAGTTCATCATCTCATGGTGTTTATAGTTCTCCCCAACTTGATTCTTACCTGCTTTGATAATCACGACATATCAATGGTTATAGGCTGCAAGAGTGGCATTTGTTCTCCAGCTTCCAATCGTGCTTCTGTAATCTGGTTAAATTGATTTTTTTTTCTTCTTTTTTTGAAACCTTTAAAGGTTTATTTCTGTTCAACTTTTTTTCTTGATTGTGAAGGTTAACTCTGTGAAAATAAATGAGTGTTTAGAGGTGAACAAGTTTATTTAGACCTTTATAAGACTGGTCACAGGGATATATCACTTCAGTAGGGATTTCACTGATTTAATATTTAATATAAAAGATTTGACATCATGGCTATGAACAACAATAACACACACACATGATGCCCTGTTCGATTATATGACATATTGACAGGGAAAGTTATTTTGTATTTTACACCTGGGTATTCGACTGCCTTAACCTTTATCCATTTATGTACTTTAAACTTTTTTACAAGTAGTTTTAGAAGGACATGTCTGCTTAGCTGATTTATATAGAGCAGAAAAGTTCATATTGATTGTGAGATTTCAAATAAAATGGAGACAGAAACCTAAACAGAGACCAAAGATGACTTGTGAAACAAGGAAACACGCTCCCATTTCATTTATAAAGTTACACTGTGCACTCAACAATCTATGGATCAGAATCTGGCAAGCTGCAAACGCTTATTTTTTTGTACGTACGTACTAAAGGCTTCTAAAAATTGTGTAAATGATCCAAGAGAATCCATCAGGCTTTGTCCAGCTTTTCAGTTTGCTAAAGAAATTATGCCATGAAGGGGAATAATTGCTTTGGTCTTCATGATGCATGAGCTACACAGACGTCAAAACAAAAATCACTTGTCAAAAACTCACTTGTACTAATGTTGAGGGAGCAGGAGGCGTGTTCATCTGGCTGTAAAGTTTGCAATTAAGCCTTGCAGCAGGAAGAACCATTTTTTATTATACACTCAACAGCAGTTTTATATAAGATATACCTGGTATTAGCTGGTACTTTACTGTATACAGCTGCTGATTATAAGCTGGTCTGGCTTTCAGCAGGACTCAAGTGCAGGAGACTGAGGTGGCAGAACAAACAACTTCAATGTTGAAACAAAAAGTGCTGCATAGGCAGGAATCCAAAGCAAATCCAAAAAATGTCTATCTTGCACAGTGAAATATAAAGCAACATTTCTGAATGTAGCCTTGTATTGTAGTGAATGACGGATATTTCTCAAAGTAATCTTTTGTCCATGGGATTATCGGCTCTTGATGAACAATAGTTCTTGATTTAGGGAGTTTTAGAAATCAGAGGTCACAGGCTTTCACCTTAGGCTTTGGTACCTTTTTTGCACTGAAATTCATCCAAATTCCTTGAATTACTTGATGATGTTAGACACTGTAGAAAATAAAATATAGAAATCATTTCCAGTCCTAGTTTGAGAAGATTTTTAAACATTACAGTAACTGACCCAGACATTCGTTAATGGAGATGCTCCGCCCATCTTTGTGCCTCAAAGACTTTTATTCATCTTAATTCTGCATCAGGTTATTACAATCATCTGTTGACATTGTCTTCTTAAAGTTGTGTAATCATCTTGCTTTTTCTGATTTGTGATTGCATTTGATTGCACTACTTTTAAACACTTTTTTTATGAAGAGTGTAGACTTCATCTTTACCAAACTGGTTTTTAGAAATCCTTTCACTCTGATGGGTGTTGTCTGTTTTTCTTTAACATTAAACTGGACACATTGTCTAAATGGCGAATGTGTTTTGTGACATAGCTGTGCTGTAATTGCGTTTTGAATTGTTGAAAAGACTGAGAAAAACATCTCACAGAATAAGGGGGAAAAAAACAATTCAGGGTCATGTTAACATCTCTACATAACCTGCCAGAAACTTTATATTAACCTCACATGTGCTTCAACGTAATCTGGATAGTTTTGTGTTTCATTCAAATCAGATTATGGTTCCGTTTCTCACAGTCTGAACATACTGAATTTAACTAAAGCGTTTTTCTTGCTCTTGTCCATGTTTCATATTCTTCATGGACAGTCCTACAGGCTCCCCTCCCAGTATTCTTGGCAGCCATGTACTGTTGTACCTAAAACTGACATTCAAGTTCCTGTACAACACTTTTTGTTCCATTTTTAGATGATGTGGGTGTACAAGAAACACAGATTCTCATTTCTGCCATCGAGGCAGTCTTTAAATTATTTCTGTAACACAAACATCAGCGTGGCTTCTCATTGCCCGCTGTGTAAAACTAGCTTTCACCACTTCTCCAAGACAGCGTTGGATGTGAAGTCTGCTCACCACACTTAAAAAAAAAAAGGATTTCTGTTAAGTCTTCTCTGTTAGCTCTCCAAATACACTTTCTTTTTCATCCCTTCCCGTCCAACATATAGTTTTTCTGCCAAGCCTGAGCTGAGGTCCTTTGGCTCTGTTAAAAACTTTAATTAACCAACAAGATATTTCTCCTGCCTCCACAGAGACTCTCCTTTCAGTTCATATTTGTGTAGCTAAAACATCCAATCTGGCAGAAGTAAGGGAGTAGAAATGGAAAAGCACACACTGTAACAAAGAGAGAGCATGGAAATGAGTTCTTCCTTCATCAGCTCAGCATCCCTGGCCGCCTGCCTCATTTTTGCAGTGTTGCTGCTCTGCTAAAATGGCATATAAGAACATAATCTTGGAAAATTCATGATACACAAACAGTGTCTTTTATATGCATCTCCATACAGAATTAGATGATTTTTGGACCGTCATCAGTGATTGTTCCCATCGATGGGAGAGTGGAAAAAAATGAATACAGTACAAAGGAAGAGGTCTAATGAGAGCAGAGCACGATGCATATAGTGGAAGCAGTCTATTGCTATTTTTCTTCCCCACATAAATACTATATTACAGCTTTTGCACAGTCTTTGTTTTTCTTTTGTTTTTGTTTTGTTTTTTTTTTTTTTTTTGTCTTTTAGCTCAGTATGTATTAGTGCAGATGTTGCTGCTGCTGGCAAATGAAGCTGTTTTATCCTTCATCTGGCTGATGGCAGAGATGAAAGCTCGTAAACTTTAAAGCCACATTAAAGGGTATTGTATTCACATGGTAATAATGCATGAAGAAGAGTTGTTGAATGTGATGAACCTGCTGAAAATGTAGTTCTTTATGTTTGCAGTTCTTGGCTCCGTGTTTCCTATTGTTTCTTTTGGCTTTTTTTCCTGCCAAAGCCTTGTGGTTCAGTCCCACTGAGACCCGTATGAAAAAGAACAACAGCGTGAATAATGGGCTTGTATTACCCCAGAAATGTGAGTCTAGTTCTGCAGGATGTGTAGTGCGTGAGGTGTTTATGTGTCAAAACTTTATTTAGATATTTTTGCATTTCAACAAAATAAAGGAATGTAGACTCAACAATAGTACTGCATTACTTGGTGTTTGTGTAACTAAAATGTAATTTTTCTACTTTTTTTTTTTGCACATTTTTTTTTTGTGTGTACTGATATCTTCTTTCCCTTTAGGGATCACCACAGTATATCATTTGTTTCCATCTTACCCTGTCTTTGGCACCTTCCTCTGTCACACCAGCAAACTTCATATCCTCTTTCCCCACATCCAGAAATCTCTTTTTTTTGGTCTTCCTGCCTGGCCGCTCCGTCTTCAGCATCCTTCTACCAATGTATTCGCTGTCCAAACCTCAGTCCAGACTCTTTTACTGTATCTCCAGGATATCTTATATCATGATGTTCCAATGATATGCTTCTTCTCCAGCTCTGCTTCTTGTATCTTGATCAGTGCTGCTGTCCCCAAGCCACTGAGAAGGCCTGGTCTCATTACTGTCTTGTAAACCTTTCTCTTTACTTTCACCACTACTCTTCTATTACAGAAAACTTCAGGTATTTATCTCCACCCACTTCATTCTCTTTCCACTCTCTTCTGCACCTCTTTTCCACACTCCTCATTGCTTTGCACAATGGAGCCAAAGTATTTCAACTCCTGCTCCATCTTCAGCTCTACTTCTTGCATTCTCACTGTTCCACCTGCTTCTCTGTCACGCATCGTGTCTTGCTGTGACTCACCATCATTCCTATTCACTTCAATGCATGTTCCAGGCTCTCCAGTTTTTCTTCCACCTGATCCCTACACTCATGACAGTCATCGGCAAACAGCATATCTCTCCATCTCTCAACCTATCACCATGGTAAATAAGACACCAGGGATGACAATTCATGCAGTCCAGATGAAACCCATCTGTTACTCCTATTGCACACCTCACTCCAGCCTTCCTCATGTACAAGTTTAAATTTCCATTCCAAATCTGCATTTTCTGTCACAAACTTCACCAATAATGTTTCTTTCTAGGCTATATTTTGGGCTCTAATCAGCCTTTTGATATGTTACAACAGTTAAAAAAAGAAACAAACAGATTCAAGAGCAGGTCTTTTGTAATTTTATTACAGGTTAGAGATGTTCTGGTGGTTCATGGCATTTTGAGTAATTGTGATACTCTCTTGTCTTCTAGGTTCAGCTGGAGAATTAGAAACAGCTGACTGATTCACATAACAGGAGTGCATAAAAGCACACTTTTTTTTCACACACTATTTTATTAAAATTGTGTGTAAAAAAAACAACAACAAAATTTATGATGAAAGTAGTTGAAGCTGCTCAGGCACAGTTCAAACCTGGTATCAGCCTGTTTTCCTTATTTATAAGATAATTATAAGTATCAGGGTTAGTTCAGGTTAAAATTAGACACATAGAGAAACAGAAGCAGGCTGTGTGAAGCTTGACTTTCATCATTTTATAAATACTGATTTGAGCTAATCAGTCACAAATCTTGGGAGCTGACATATCCTCTTCAACATATATTTGCAATGTCCATCCACATAAGTAAGTAAGGAGGATGCAAACAAAGAAAGTTATAACAAGAGCCAAAAAGTAATCTGGGGTTAGGGTTACATTTACAGAAGTATGTGAGCAACTTTTGGATCATTGTCTTTTATTACAAACCAAGTGTTCAGCAATCAATAACTGAAATCTGGTGTGAAACCAGAGCTATACTTAATTTGACTTTTTTTTAGGACAAATAAAAATCAAAAGAGTGTAAAAGGACAGAATCCTTGAAAATGAAACAGAAATTAAAACTAAGAATATGTACTTAAAAAACAAAAAAATAAACTTTATCAAGGAGACAGAGAACTTAACAAAAGCCATAGACCATGAAACCTTTAGATGAAATCTGAGCCTTTGTGCAACTCAACCACTTTCCACACTAATGGATTAATAAACACATTAAAATCAATTCCATTTCAATCTCCTTCCTGTGAGAGACCTTGCATTCCTGGAGACACAGATCTCAGATCACTTAAGCATATATCCAGCTTTAGCATAATGACTCCTTGGTAGTTTCCAGATAAGGATGATGAGAACGCCCAGTGAATAATGACAGGCTCAAAGAAATCCCTTCTCATACTGTAAGAAAAGAAAGAAAGGAGAAGACTTGAGAAGTGATGGTGGAGGCGGTCATCATGCACAAGTGGGAGGTCAACATTAGTGTCTGCTCTCTAATTCAAGAGAGTAATTACACGCCAATTTTACCTCCCCCCCTTCCCTTGATTGAAGGCTGTGACTCCTCCCAAGCTTCCCCCTGCCTCCTCCCTTCTTCACCCCAACCCACCCAGATCTTCCTGGCATGGTCTCCCCACACACGCCGCACTTTTCTCCATGTTTTTTAACCTTCAATGTTACTTTGAATAATTCTGCTGACATCTGTAGCATTTTCGTGCTTCCATCATTTCTATTCTGGAAATTGGTAAAATAAATAAATAAATATATAAATCAGCCAAATATAAAAATAAATCCAAAAGTCCAGTTCATTGTTGTATCCCCGGAAGCATCCCCTGTTTACATTTTGGTAATATAGATAATACAACCTTACAAACACAGAAATGAGGAGCTATAAAGAAAAATTAAGTATTCCTCTGGTTCTTTTAATGTTCAGCTTAGTGTCATCTGAGAAAATCTTGCCTTAAATACATTTATTTTGCCACAATTATCTGGTTCTAGATGGATTAAAAAATATATAATACACTTTTAAAACATTGCATAGTTTTGATTGGTGACGATTAAGCCAGGGGAAACCAAACATAAAATCTCAATTAGAAACATGTTTACTGTTGATTTCTGCCTCAGTTTAAACAGAACTGATCAGCTTTTAGATCATGTACCCTAATGCTAATAGTTACAGTAAAGATGAAACATTGTTCTGATCAGTTAATGTTAGTTCCTTACTGTTATTGGTTGTTTGACAGACAAATGAAGTATGAGACAATAATGAATCATGAAGCTCTTGGCACCAGGTCTAAATGAAAGGCTGGACTACCAAGTACACAAGTCCAAATTTGGCATACTTAGAACTGAGAAACAACTCTGGTCTAGTCTTTTCCCTGACAGTCTACCTACGTTGTTGCCGTCTTGTTCTGGTTTGTCCTGTAGATCTCATAGTCCCTAAACTGCTGCTTTGTCTGGTTTTTGGACAACCTGTTTCTTACCCCTTTTAACTCCCAAGGTCTCCTTTATGTGGGTCCTCCACACCTCCTGAATCATAACACAAGGGTCATCACTTAAAGGATTTTCTTTTTCAAGATCTTTTCATCTGAGAATTCTTCATTTCATTTCTGTGACATAATTGTAGTAAAACGTTAACTCTCATCAGAGAGATGAAGCTCTCATCTCTCAAATCTCTCATCAGAGACCATCAATCTATGTTCAGAACAATCAATAAAATATCTGTTTTCAGATCTTTTAAATTATATCAGTGCTGAGAGAGAATTTTATTGTATGAACAGCACATCTCTTTACATTAAAAGTCATCTGTGTGAGTGATGTCTGAAGGAACTACATGGAGAACATTTTAGCTTTGGGGATTTATGATGGCACAGCCAGATGCTGTCTGCTGGTGAAGAAGTCACAGGACTTCTTGCTTGCAACTAAATTTCATGTTTAAACAAAACCACCAAGGTAGTGGAATTGATGGGACAGGGAGAGAAAGGGGTGTGAGAGGGATGGGTGGAACCATCCTGGTTGCTATACAAGGCCTCCTAATGACAGGGAGTCTACAGTTTTATGTTATAAATACTTTCTTAAAATGCTGGTCCATGGAAAATCTGGAAGAAATTCACCATCCATGCTTAAAATGACAGGGTGGATGGAGAGAGAGGGTGTGGGTGGTGTGTATTTGTGTGTGGGTTAATTTACACTCTCTGGGGACATATTTACTTTTGAACTATTTTTCTACATTAGGGTTCTGGGTCACAGATGTTGGGTTCTCATTAAAATATACCATCCTGCACTGTGTACTGTAACTGTGAAGAATTTACTTTTAAAATATTGAATTAAATACTAAAGTTTCAAATGTTTCTGTTTCTGCTGACCAACAGTTTGACTCATGTTGACACAAGACACGGAGAGACTGCTGAGCCACATTTTGACAGAAGAAGCCATTTAGTTAGACACAAGTCTTCTGTTTTCTTCTTAGGATTGGCTGAATTTCATTCTGCAAACAGACTGTTTCCTGTTTATGCACCTGGCTTAAGGATTTGTAGGTTTTTCCAGCGCTTTCCTCCTTTCCACTAAAAATGGTGTGCCTAGCATTCGGGCTATAACACAAACATTCATCGCTCTGCCTGTGTGACCCTTCTTCATCGTTGTTGAGGTTGTCTCCTCTAAATCAGGACAATAAAACAGGATTCTGCATTTCATTTTAATATCTTTAGTTAATGGCATTTGAAGAATTTCCATTTAGGTGTTTCACCACAAGGTTTCTGAAATTTGGATCGATCCATCCATCCATGACACTTGTGTATTCACATTTAGGGTCACAAAGTTCTCCTGCAGCCTATCCCAGCTCTCTTTAGATATGAAAGGATGAATAGCTCACTGAATGAGAACGTTTTGTAGGCATGGATGATTGCAAACAAAGTAAGAGGGTTGCAAGTCAAAGTTACTGAAATGTGAACGACTTTAAAATGCCCCAAATAAATGCCTTCAACCACAGAAAAAGTGTTCTTTTTTCACAATAGCTCCTTCAAAACTGGGTTTGTGTGAAGTATGTTGCATAACTACTGAGAAAGTAAACATACATTTATGAAATCAAAAATAAAAATGATTTGGTTGGTCCAATGAACAAAAGAATAAACTGTAACCCCAGAGACTGATGAAAATAATTACTACAGCAAAAAAATTGGCAAATCAAACAACTTTGTTCAATATTTTTTCAAACGTGTTTTTGATGTTGCAGAAAGCTTTATATTTGTAACACATTACACTGTCATTCATTTTTAAGAATGTCCTTGTAGACCTTCAGGGGAATTAGCCCCTCTCACGAAGCAGAAAACAATTATGCTTGTCGTTTAGGCGTGTGTGGTGTGCGCTGCGTGCATTTGTTTGGGTGTGCTCTCTGCCCGGTGTTAAGCCGTTACAATTTGTGGACAGACGTGCTTTTCTCCACTACAAAATATAATCCCTGTATTCCTGTTAATGACAGGACAGAAGGCTTTGTCTTTCTCTTGCTCCACGCCAACAACATAAGTGTTTGAGCACAAAGTTCTGTGTGATTATTATGATTTCTAAACAAAAATAGTTCTTATTGGCCCTGCTCTGGATATCCAGCTGAATATAGAGATTTCTAAGGACGTTGCAGTTTGTGGAGTTACTCTACATGGTTTTTTAAGGATATCTTTGTTATTTGGATTTAAGTTTAGGAAATCAGACTCTGCATTTAAGAGTTTAAGAATGCTTAACCCACCCCCACATACGGGTGGAGATTACAATAGAGTATATTACTTTGGAGAAAACAAGCAGACTTAATCAGAAAAGAAAAGAGAATGACAGGTATTTGACATACTTGTCTGATAAAAACATTTAAAAAAATGTCATTTCTTCATTTTACAAGGGTATTGTAAAAACCCTTTTCTAGATTTATTTTCCATGCCCTTCAAAATGACCACAAAATCCTGGGATTGTAAATATATTTCAAACTAAATGCTTATCCTTTCTTAGTATCAAATTTGCTTTTAATTTTCTTATCATTCAACTCATTTAAAGGTAGAAAAACTGCCACTGTGTGCACCACAGTGAACATGGACAAGAAGAAGTCAAGGAGGGAGTTCAGAAAGGAAATAGATAATAATGCAGACAGTTAAAGCTATGAGACCACATGCATGCAGCCCCATATTTCTCTTATTACAGCTGCAAAAATTACAGAGTACAAATTCCCTGGGACTGTAGCCAACCTCCGAGGACATAGCCACAGGAGGAAGTGCAACCTCAGGTTGATTAGAAGAATCGTGCTGATGGCAGACAAAGTGTCATAGAAAATATCCAGATTCATTCAAGCTGAACTTTTAAACTACCATAGCCTATTAAAACTTCAGTATTCTGAGTAAAAAGTGAAAAAGTCATACTTGAATTTGCTAGAATGTATAATGAGAAGCCACATAGTTTCACAGGGGGAAAAGCAGGCAATAGCTGATACTAATATATATATATATATATATATATATATATATATATATATATATATAT